>JAAAKG020012316.1:0-20908 GCA_010014905.2 Druon quercuslanigerum | reverse complement strand
CGAGACATGGACATATCAAGAAAAAGATAAGAGTAAAATTAACGCGATCGACATGAGATTCCTGCGCATAATATGCTAGAAAGATTGATCAACAACCTGGGTCGGAGCAGTGTTGCGGAGTGAACGTGTTATTTAAATAAATAACACGAGAATTCCATATCAATCTAAAAATTTTATAATCCCTTCCTCACACTAGTCCCCTCCCCACCGAGTGACTCACGCCTACCCCGAAAGGGAAACGGCTTAATGGTGTAATATTAATAATTCATATTAAACTTATGCAGATTTGTTTTTCTTACTTTTATTGATAAATCTTCATAAATTTAATATAAATAATTGAATAATATTTTAAGAGAAGGAAAACAATTCGAAGAACTGTTTTAAATATTCGCCGGCATGGTTTCGGGTTGAGAGGGGGTAATGTTTTCTGGAGTCCAACTGAAGATGCCTCTGTTGGCGCAGCAAATATCTGGTAAAAAAATACATGGAATTCGTACTACCGTGTGGCTCACTTTTTCACTTCTGTTGTTTCACACTTTTTCTTTGTACTCTGCCCATTGTCTCATCTAAAATCTCGATGCAATTTACCAAATTCAGCAACATATAATCAGCGCTACCAAACACTTCAATGCCGAAAACGGAAGTCATGTATTTTTTTAGTTTGGATTGCAGATATATGCAACGAAACAAGCTTTCCGTCCCGGCATTACTCTATTAATTTGAAGAAGTTTCATAGACGAAAGGCGAGCTCATACCTATCAAAATATCGCTTCGTATCTTGTAAAGTTACTATTTCTCAGAACCTATAGTACAATTTGAACTAAAGCTATATAGAATCTCAACTCGCCGAGCCACCTGTTTATAGCCATCTGGAAAACTGCCGACGGGTTCTTAAGGCCGAAAGGAATTCGTAGATATTCGTAGTGACCATCTAGAGTGACAAATTCCGTCAACTCAATCGAATATTCGTAGATTGGAATTTGATAAAACCCAGATTTTAGGTCTAAAGAGGTAACAAATCTTTTACCTGATAGACGAACAATCTGATCTTCGATATTTTGCAACGGGTTCAAATTTGGTTTGATTTTCTCATTGAGTAAACAATAGCTGTCACAGAAGCGAGACTTCCCGTTTTTTCTTTTCTTTAATAGATTGGAATTTGCATAAGGTGAAACACTCTCACAAATTGTGTCGTTCTCTTCTGCAACAATTTGTTTCACGGTTTTGAGTTCATCAGAAGATAGCCAACGAGGTCGGTAGCTCATAGGTTAATCGTCTATAATTTTTATTTTCATTTTCATTCCTTTACTGACACCTTATTCTCGTATATTCAGCGCAATAGACGTACGGTGTCGATTCATTAGTGAAACTAATTCACCTACGACTTTAGGGTCTTCTACTCTCGCACATTGAGTGCATCCCTCAGTTTGATCACTTTTAATTTTTGTTCGGCCAGGTTTACTTCTGACGGTACCATTGACCCATCTGCAATATTTTCTGTCTCAATTCTTAACCTAATAACGGGACAGAAAGTTCTGACAATTGGGAAAAAGTAGCTCTATCTAAGTGACGAAAAATGGTACTGAGTTCGCATTTAGCAAAGCTGATATGAAATCTTTCCACCTGTAAAATGACGTTTCTCACAACTCGGTGAAAAATTTGTTTCTGTTATAAGAGCAACAAATCTTGAGAAAATCACTGTTGACGAAGTCTAGATTTTGCAAATCAACTTCCAGCTGTTCCTGAAGTCGCAAAACTGACCCCAAAATTTTTAATGCAAGAAAAATTATCTCCGGCTTGAATGGAGATATCGAGACTGAAAATATTTTCCCTGAAAGTGAAATTCCAACCATATGACCAGGTCTAGTCATGGACCAAGACTCTGAAGTCTAACCTACACTCTGGAAGGAACCATACAGAAGCACACCAATTTTTTCCAGTCTTCGCCGTTGGGAGTATATCAGGAGATAATTTTTTCTTGCATTACAAATTCAGGTGAACACAATTTTTTTATATTTTTATAATTTACAAAGTTGAACTCCAATCACAAATAGAAAAGTAATCCACATGAAATTTTTCCATTTTTTTCAGATAGTTTTGCTACTTTAGGAATAGCAAAAAGTTGACATTCAAAATCCAGGCTTCGTCAACAGTGTTTTTCTCCAGATTTGTTGCTCGTACAACAACAAAAAATTAGATAGAGCTACTTTTTCCCAAGTGTCAGGACTTTCTGTCCTGATATTAGTTGCATCTACAATAGCTTTTACTCTCGGCGTTGCAAGTATGCCTTGTCCGACGAGTATTTTTTTTAGATGATTGCTCATCCGGAACTACAAACATTTCTACTTTGAATGTTATACTGTCGATTAGGAGAAGTACCTTAGCGCTTGGGATCGAAGTCACCAGCGCGTAATTAAAACCTGAAAGGGTTTCATGAGTTTGGATAAGCTTTAATCTAAGCGCTTCAGCTTCACTGAATCTCACTCATCAGACGCCTCTTTTACATCAGGAGAGTCATATCTACGGTGAACTACCTTCCAGCAGTAATAACATACATTTTTCTTTTCGTATCCTACTTTCAGCGTTAAGTTTGTGGTCTCACGTTTATTTTGTCTCTTGTTTCTCTCTTTAGCTTTATCCCCTGTTTCGCGGAAAATAACTAGACAGTTGTTGAGCTTATTAGGGTTTTGCAACGCGTTATATGTGCAGGGGTGAGTATTTTCTAATCACGAAGACCACGAGTAACAAAGACAACAATTTAATCTTTTCCGAAATCAAGCTTGGGTTTGCTCAATTACCTTACTTTTTTTAAACCATAGGTTAAAAGATACTGACTCAGAATACTTTCGTATAAAACTACCTCTTTAAGCAAAATGCTAAAACTAATTTTTCTCATGAATTGTTTTTTCAGGGAATGAGAGAATAGTTTCATGCAAAACTGTATACATCCGTGTCAAAATGACGAAGCACCGAATGCACCAGAGTAATTCAGTAATTCAGAATGAGTGGAAGTTCGCTGATTCGCAGCTATAAGTATACAACTGATTCAATTAGTGTATATATCTGATGAATCAATGAGATTTGGCTGTTAGAGGGCGTAACATCCAATGATTCATCAGCGTATATACACTGATTGAATCAGTCGTATACTTATAGCTGAGAATTAGCGAACTTTCGCTAATTCAGATTTTTAAAGCATAGAAGACAGAGGTGTTGCAGATGTTATGACACTGTGTAAGTCACAAGTTATACAGTTACAAGACTATTTTGACAGCAAGTGAAATGTTGTGCTTTACAACACGATCTGTAAAGCGGATCAGATGAGGTTTTCAATATCGGGACAGAAACCATAGAGAAATTGGAAGCGCAATGGAGACGTAAAGCCATCCACAGCCAGCACCCCAGAACGTTAGATCAACATGAAGTAGATAGTAAAGCATCCAATATTTGGCTGAAAAATGGCGTCCTGTTTCCAGAAAAATAAGGATTACTCATAATGATTTATTACAGGGGTTGATAGCTGCAGACATTACCGCAAACATGTATTACGCTAAGATGTGGTTGACCGGACGGTGCCGATAATGTGGAGATACCAACAAATCCATCTAATACATTATTGATGGCCCTAATAGCACGTAACGTATCCAGGAACGGTCCCTGAGCAACAATTAACTCGTAAACCGTAAGAGATAGATAAAAATAGATTTAATTTTTGAGTTCTGAGTACCATATACACTACATAGTAATATGATATCCCTGCCATAAACTGATATCAATTTGGACCTTTTACTTACGGTTTGTTAGAAATTTATTGATAATAATAGCAATAACGACAATTTATTCTTTGTAGGTTCCAGTGGAACGATCCTGGAACGTTTCACCGTAACTTTACCAAGTGGCGGATATTTTACACGCTTAGGGAACGTTCCGTACTATTAGGGGGTTGTCGCCTAATGGCTCAGACAGAATCTACGCACAAAGATAAAGATGCGGGAATTATAATCAACAATTTGCCCTAAACCTTAAGTCACTACATTCACTGAAATTTACGAAATTAAGTTGCTGGAAACGAAATTCAGTAATTTATATAGTAAACTTACTAAAATTGTATCAACATTCAGAAAAGGTACCTGAAGATTACAAATAGTTTTCTCTAATTCCTAACCGGTAATAGAAATACAAGTTATCGTGACGGAAGGGGTGGGGAGCATTGCTACTGCGCACTTGTCGCTTCTCGAAAGGCAAAGCTGTATGCTTGGTGTGGTTTGTCCTGTGGGTATGTATTTGATGAAAAATAGGTAAAATATAAAATGATCTACCAACTTAAAATTGTTTCCATTTGATGGAAAGGCTGTAGTTTCAATTATATGCTGTATTTTAATGGAAATAGGACGACCTGTCAGTATTTCTTCAGAGTGTGATATTTTTTAAAGTAAACTTTTTGATTCTAACACAACTTTTCCGGCGGATTTTGAAAAAGGACGGAAAGAACGAAAAGTTCTCTCAGAATAAGAAAGAGAAAGGAAAAGATAAATATCTATATTATAAAACTATATGTGTTATATATGCCAATGTTAAATATGTCAATATCGAAACTTTTTAATTCAACTTTTTCATTAAATATAAATGTATAATATCAATTATAAAAATTGTTATGTTTGGGTGATCTTCTCCAAAAGAAGTAGTAACTCAACAAAGTTAGAAAGTACACATTCTGTTGGAACCTCGTCTGCAATTTTTCAAGAATAATTACTTATTGACATTAATGGAACAATTTATTTATTCATTTATAACAATGTATTAATCGTTGTTAAAAAATTACTGATTTCATAAGTTTAATTCTATGTCTAATTTTATGACTAATTTTATGAGCACTTAGGTTTTTCTTTTTCATATAAAAAATTCTCGAAAGGTGTACCATTATTAAAAATTTTTTGTGTAATAGACTATTTTTAAATGAATTAAATTGTTAGGTTAGAACATAAATGTAACACCCATAAATTAATTAAAAAAATTCGTCATCCAGTTTGGAAGTTTATTATATAGGTGGTTCAGCAGTTCAATTCTAGGGAAAATGGGGGACTTTGTTTTAAAAAGGGGAAATTATTTTTATTTAATTTTATTTTTTTTTGTGTAAGGGCGAATAAATATTTGGATTCTTTACATTAAATAGTTGATGATGCTAAATAAGAATAAAAAAGGTTTAATCAAAAGAAAAAAAAATTTTTCACTATTTATATTTAAAAAATTTTTAACTTAAAACGGCAATGTTACAATTTATGACAATTTACAAAAATACGATTAAAAATTTTAATGTTGAAAATACTTAAGAGTTTAATCATGTTAATAATGTTGAAAATGAAATAATTTATGATAAAATCAAATCGCAAACACACACGAATGATGAGTAAGTATTTGAGTTTACAAAAACGATAAGGGGGTGAACCTTACTTTCCTACGTTATGTTGGAACCACTGAGCGACATACGAAAAACAAGCAAAAACAAAAACTATGAGGGCTCCGTTCCGGGACCCTCTACTAACTCAATGCCAAAGGTAGCCGGCTCCTCAGGGGGCAGTCCACCAGGAGCGGTGCAGACTTGACAACGACGGCGTCAATCTTGTTGCCAGAATGAAAGATTAGCTAGCGGGACTCTTCGTGAGGAAGAAGATCCGCAGCGGTGTACAAAGAAAATAAATAGACAAGAGGAGAAAGGACTTCAAAGACATTCGCCCAAACAGGGTGTTGAAACCGCAGAAGGCTCTGGAGACACATGGCCTTACTTCCGCGTAAATAGCATTGAACGCCCTAATGAGAGTTGTCGTTTTGCCGGGTTATCCTGAAGCCTGTTTAACTCCCGAGGAGTTGGGCAGCCTTAGGATGAATCTCTGAAAAGTTTGACGCCTTACCCCGCGATGGGCACACCCACAAATTCAACGATGTCTTTATCAGGTAGGGGCTGTCGTAGTGGATGCCGCAGACATCTGGTCACGGGACTGTATAGTAGAGAGAACTGCAACGTTTGGGCTCAAGGGTGGACTAAACCTAGAGATCAAGGGGACTAAGTGTCCGCAAAGGTACCTCAGAGCGATCATACTGATTCCCAGCACCCCCAAAGATCCGTTGACCGTTATCAGGCACCTGAGATTTCAGAACCCGATTTTGGGAATTAATTCGTGTAAGGTGTATTCCGAGAGGCAGGGCTCCACATGCCGTAAGGGAGAGGGTTGATTTTAGTTGTTGGTCTTCCAGAATTTTTAATCAGGGTCCTTGTTGATCTAGATTATCGACCCTATCTAGGGGAATCTGGGGTCCGTTGGGAGAATATATCCCAAGGTGCGGGTTAATTTGCACCGAAGCATAGGCGCAGACAATGCTTGTTCTAACTTAAGAGCCCTGGTTATACAGGAGAAGGATTAGTGGCTTGTCAAGGTGTGATTTCGTATATAAGGGGCCGCGCGAAAAAAACCAGGACATGAATAGCCGTTGAGTGTATGGATGCATTTCTTGGTGCCTAGACTCTGCTTCAGGGATCTTACCATTATCAAAGTGAGACTCAGAGGCAGAAGCGAAGAAAGCCTGGAGGTTAGCATAGATTCAGGACTTAGCTAGAAACGTTGATGGATTTTACAAAGTCGGCGCTGCAAATCATAGAGCTCTGGTACGATAACTTAGGGCTCTCGGTAAATCCGGAAAAGACAAGCATGGGCATTACCACAAGAAATTACAAAGTGCCAAATGCCTATACAAGCTGTCCCGCGAGATATAAATCGAAAAGTCCCATAACCTTCTTGGGTCCGATACATATTTTCGGAGTCACCGAGCTTCAAATTGTATGAAGGTAAGCCTCTTTTGTAACAGTGCGCATGCATTGAAAACAGCGATCGTACGAACCAGTTCCCCTTCAGCGCCAAGTTCACGACCTTTGTAGTGTAAAAAAGTGAAATCTAAGCTCGCTCGAAAAGTGCAAACTTTGACCAATTGGGAGTCTGGATCAACGATGAGGATAGGATAAAATTCTTGTCCAAACGTCTCAGGGGACGTTAATTTTAAAATTCACAAAATTGATCTTTCTTGATACAAGCTTGTAAAAAAGGAATAGATGGAACTTTTTTCTATTCTCTGGTTTTTTCTTGTCGTATGAGTATTTTTAATAATAAGCTTGAAAAGTGGAAGACATTCACCCCTAAATTCAATTACTTTAAAAAAAATAAATCATCGTAAGTAGGACAAATTTTTGGGAAATTGATTGAAAAAATTGATGTGCACATGAAATATACCCTAGCGATGCATAGAAACTGAAGAAAACACTAAAATTTGCCTATTGTTAATTAATATTTAATTGAAAATTGAAGCCGGTCGGTAACCCCGTTTTTTCAAATTCGCCGACAAAAAGTATTGAGGGAACTTTAGAGTTGAAACAACTTCCGGTGAGACGTTTGTTTCTAATTATTAAAGAGAGATTTCTAGAAATTTTCATATCGATTCTTTCAAAATTGGCGGAAATATCCATTTTACAAGGAAGCACGCAATGCCGCCAACGATAGCTTCGCGAGCACATAGCACCATCGGGCAGCATGCGTCGAATAGTCAGATAGCATTTTTAAGTTTCGAATTTTTTTATCTAAAAATTATTGACCGAAAAACATCTTACTTCAAAATAGAAAAAATAAAAATAATTTAGCAGAAATATTTTTGTTATTAAATCAAATTGATTTTTAGGTTAATTCTACTCTGTGCGAATGTTTGAAATTACAATAAAATATTTTTGACTGCAAGACCAGAAGAATAATCTTGTAAAAACCTCATACTAATATTACTTTTTGTCTCTACAGCAAAAAAGTTGTCCTTTTCTGGCTTAAGGCCTTATTGAGCTCACAGTCTTGGCCTATTTATTTATTGTTTAAATAAAAATTATTTAAACTTATTCGATATCCCTGCAAAATTTTATTAGATTTAAAATAAAGCTTATTATTTTTATTTCTTAACTATTTCCTAGAAAAAATATTTGACGAAAGTTAACATGTACCTAAGGGTAGAGATGTTAAATTTATAAGAAAACGAATATATGTAAATACCGCTCTTACAAACATTAGTTTTCTCCACTATTTCAAAGAATAGTTTTTACCGGCATCCTAGTAATCATCAAAGAAATTTGTTTTAATACTTATGGCTATGTTTTATTTTTAAAAAGAACATACCTGCTCTCCAAATTCACTTCAGTTGTCTTACCTAAGAAACACTCATAGAATGTCGTTTGCACCAGAGGTCGGAAGCCGGTCCGACTTTTAGCGTGTTCCAAAAATTTTGCACCTAAGATCGGACGTACTAAAAATCTTCGCTTATACGGTATATAAATTTAAATTGCAAATATTTTTAAAAATTGTGCGTCTCTCACATTTAATAAATGTAGCCATTTAAGTTGAATCAAAATTTAAATATGTCATAACTTCAATAAAAAATACTCTGTTTTCTGGCACAAAGGATAGGGCACACATCCAAATTAGTGATAGACGGTGATCAGTTTGTAAAACATTTTTAATGTAGTGAAAGTAAAAATCATTTACATGCTTTTTTTACGTTTCATAATACAAGGAAATATGCAAAATGCAAACCCCTATTTACTTTTAATAATTATAGTACGTGAGTGAAAACTGGTGCTTTTACCCTAGTTCACAGAAGATCTTTTCAAACGTACATTGTCGGACATGTTCCTCTTTCCAGTCATAATGCTCCCACATATTTGTTCTTGTTAGGCCTATAAAGATGCCTCTTATGTCCTTTTACGAAATGCTAAAAAAATATTATTTTCCTGATAGAATCCAGATAAACCTACCCTGCTTAAATTTCGGATAGAATCCGGTTAGAAAACGGGTTAAAAGTGTCTTCTAACAGTCCGGTATCTAACCGGATCTTGTCCCCGGGTTGGAACAGGAACCAAAACGGTTCCAACCTGCATCCTGTAATGTTTGCACCCGATTCCTAAACGATTCTTAATAAACACCTATCTTAATTTCCTCCCCGAGTTGTAAACGTCACCAAATTGTTTTGTAACTGGGTCATCATAATATCCTACCAGTTTCTTAACCGACCCTTAACAGACTCTAACCGGAATTTGTCGCCATGTTCTAACCGTCACAATATTCCTACTTGATTTCTGTTTTCGATTCCCGGATAGAACCCGTTTAGGACCAGTTACAGCCCATACGAATGTCAAGTGCCTTTTAGAAGCCGGTTAGAGACCAGTTAGAAACTAATTTCGGACTTGAAAAATATCTTATTTCTGTTTTTGATCGCCGGAGAGAAATCGGTTAAGACCGGTTAGAGTACATGCCAGTGTCAAGTGCCTTTTAGGAAACGGCTAGAGACTTGTTAGAAACTAATTTCAGTGTTTGACAATATTTAATTTCTGTTCCCAAATATCGGTTATAAGCCGGTTAGGACCGTTTACAAGATTTTCATAACTTTTTGATGAAACCATTTCCTATATAAGGACCGGTTAAATTTATGTTCCATTCCTGATATTGAAATGAAGACCAGTTAAGAACCGGTCAGAGACGTTTAGAAACCAAATAGGTTGCTACCCGGTCTCTAACTGGTTTCTAAATGGTTTTTATCTGACATTGTAAGCAGGGATAGCTAATTTTCTATCCGGGCTTTAGCAGGGTTTTATCGGATTCTATGTGGTAATTAAAACAGGGCGCCTGTTCTAGCAATCTTTCTTTTACAATTTGAAGTCACACTGAGAGAAATTTGTGGTGCTGGGAACGTGGTTGTGCATAGTTAAAAATGTCTTTAACTACTTTTTATAGTTGTATCGAGAAATTGCTTACTCGTTACGGCACCTACGAAAAGCGATAATTGGAATGAGAAAATTTAGTCGCAGCAACTATGCGTTGATTGTTGCGACTAGGTTGCATGGTTACAATGACCAGATGTCGAACGTTATATCAACTAATCTCTTAAGTACAAAATTTTGCTAAGTCAATGAGTGAAAAATAATTTTTTATTTAAAAAAAATACTTTGTTAGGTAAAATTATAATAAGTCACAATGAAGCGTTCATAATCATTATTAAAAGTAGTAATTAGAAATTGTAAAGTTAAAATTTTTCTATAAAATGTACGATTATTAATTAAAATAATCAATAAGAATAATAAATTCATTTAATGCATTTAAAAAGTCCGATTACAAAATCTATTGAACACATTCATTTCGAAGAATATAAATCATTTTATTCTTTGTAATTCTAGAGCTTTTTTGTCTTTTCCTCAAAATCATAGAAAGTTTCTCTTTGTTGGGGTTAGAATGTCGATCACCTATCGATTCAAAGGGGAAATCCAGAAAAAAAGAACATAGTAGCATGATGAAGAGTATTGCGAGGAATAAAAAATTATACTCAAACACAAGCTTAAATATTCTTACCTGCCATTCATTCTGTTGAAGACGTTGAAAGAAGGAAACATCTAACCCGAGTTGACGCGACCCACAATGCGGTCATAAAGTTAAGGACATTTTTAACTACGTCTACTCTATTAGTTACTGAAGCCAGAAACTCAAAACATGAGACACGTGACTAGCAATCACGTCATATTAGCGAAGATTCTAGTAAAAGCAACCAGATTTTCTTGTGATCACAGCTCTTTTTTTCTCAACTACATTTTATCTAGTCATGAAAGCTAGGGGGCTATTATTGTCAAGGTACGACGCTGACTTTCGGTAGTTGATATTTTCAAAACCTTATCTCATACAGTAAACTTCAAATTAAAAATGTGCTATAGTGAATCTGACTCTCCACTTCTTTTGGTAGTTACGAGTTTGTAATTGTCTAATTTAGAAGCCACCTCAAAAATAAATATTGGTGATAATTTTCTTAAGTTTTTCAAGAAAATGATTTTCTCAACAAATATTACAAATATAAGAGTAAGTTTATTCAAACAAAGTATTTACATTCTCCTGTGTAGCCATCTCAACTTATAATTATCTCGAATAAAAATTATTCATCTTTTCAGGCCGCGATTCACCAGTAACCGCGTCAGCAACACGTTTGGGGTCTCCAGCATGAGAGAAAGGGCGTAAGAACAGAAATACGTGGACACGAAAACTCCCAGAAACATCATAGCCTGTTAAAAAATGTTGATCTATGTAATTTTTTCTAATTATTCAACTTAGATATCAATTTAGAAATTCAGAATCTTTCATTCAGTAATTAAATGTTTCCAAAATTGACTCTTAAGTTTCTTTCTGTCGCTTTCAGATTTCCTAAAACCATTTATCGTTTTCAAGAAAAAATTAAACTTTTATACGGTGAGGATACTTACGTTTGGTAAAAAGTCTACATGTAAAGATGATTCACTATGAAGGTAAATTGAATTTATAATGAAGGGATTTAACAAGTAAGCGCAATACGTAAGTCTACTTAGTGGAATCCATCCTTTGAATGAGAGAATCTTATTGATGATTCCTGAAAAATATATGTTTTTAATGTTGGTTGATGAAAGCAGATGCTATTGATCACCTACTTATTCTATGAAAAAGTAGAAAAAAATATTTTTCAATTTAAATAATCTTATAATTTAAATCTGGTGGTTGATGAACGTTAAAAAGCATATCTTATAACTTAATTCAATTGTACCGTGATTCGTTTACCTCCATGATGTGTACCGCAAGCGATGATCAACCAAGAAAGACCAACAGCCCATATAGTTCTACTAAATCCAACGTAAAAAGCAGCGGTTAACACGGATATGTACCTTTGCCAAATACCAAAAAGTACAAGAAGATTGCAGGAACTGCCTAGTATCCAACAAAGGGCAACTGTTCTCTGTAAAAAGGATTCAAATTACCAGTTCTTTATTCAAGTAAGATTTTATTTTCAGTATTTTCCTATTCACACCATCAAATATTATTTTCCGTGAACAATAAATTACATAACTATGTGATTTTCTGAATATTGATTGAAAATTAGATAGTATATAAAAATAATATCTTGCAAATTATTTCATTTCATAATAAGGCTTACCAGTATATGATTTTGAAACAACTTATGTTCCACACGAAATTAGATGTCGAATTAAAGATATTGGAAATTAAATAAGGGGCAGTAAAGAACTTTCGTATGGTACTCATTTTTTATAATTACACACAAAAATTTGGAAAACTAAGATTTTAGAATTTAAAAAGTTTAATTAAAAAATAATATGGAGAGGTATCGAAGAAACTGAACCTTTCAGACTAGACACCAATTCTAATGCCTAATGTCTCTGATTAAGGTTTTCAAAAAAGATTGCGAAAAAAATGTCCCTGAGGTAGAAATTATAATAATTTAAAACTAAAACCGATTTAAACTTTACAATTTTTAATTAAAAGCGTTCAGAAATAAATAGATTAAAATTTAAATATTTAAGATTTTTTTGGTTCAATTTTTAATCTTTCAAAATTACAAATTTCAAACTAAAACCCTTAAAACTTTCTTGTAATTTTTTTATTTAAATTACTAAAAATGGTATGTTTCTAAGCGCCATTGTTAAAAATGATAAAATATTAAATTGAAAGTCTTAATAGTTCCACAATTTTTACTTTGACGTTTAAAATGGAAAGCGTTTTTATTTTAACCCGTGTGGAAAAATTGAGCGGACTGTCAATAATTTAAAATTATATAGTTCAAATTTCAAATTGTTAAACAATGAAAAATTAAAAGAATTTAGAGGAGAATTTACTAAATTTTCATCACACAAAAATTGAGAATTAGGCATTCAAAGTGGAATTATTTTTAAATTGAAAATTTTCCAAATTAAAACTGTCAAATTCAATACCGTTCAAGAACGAAACATGTAGGCATCCGAATGCAAACGGCCCTTAGGACTGGTATGTAATTACGTATATGAGCATATAGCCGGAAAAATTCCCGACATTTGAATCCAAAAGGAATTCCCTAAGTTGAAAAACGAGTCAACAGGGCATTTTCGAAGTTGGATCTTGGAAGAACTGCTTTTCGAGAAAAACCCCATCTACTTTCTGAATATGATTATTATCATTCTAGTAGATGAAATATAGATTCAAGTATCATACTTATCTCAAACCCGAAAATAATAATTTTTCATCAGCTTTGAAGAACATGAATATTTCCTTAAGTGGAACTGACCATAAGCTAACATGAAGGAACTAATTTTCAAAAATATTCGTAATTTGTAATACCTTTCGCCAGGGCAGCTGGTTATTTAGCTTTATCAAAATGTAAGCAGTAATCATTCCCACAATGTATGGGCCTATCCTCGTCCAAGGTCGATCATACAAAACATCCAACATATGATATTGAGCGTCCAGCCTAAAATTGAAAGAAATTAATAAATTTATAATATTACGCAGATATTAATTATGTATTTTACATTAAAAATATTACGTTGGCACGTATCCATGAATGTATGAGAGGTAACCGGTTATACCTATCGAACCAATCATTAAAGATATCAAAATAGTCGAAGCTGTGTAGAAGTATCTGAAAATTAAAAGAAAATAATCAAAAGAAACTAACAGGATATGCCGAATTTATTTCAAATTGGATAGGAAGTCCATGCTCAAATCAAAGAATGCTTTGTCACTCAAATATGTTAACGATTTGACGGTTCAACAACCAATGCAGATCCCACTGCGAGCAACTATTATCTATGAATGGCACCGACTCCCAGCAGAACCACGTTACATAAATCGTAGTTCAAGAAAATTTGGCACTTCTCGTTTTGGACCCTTAACTCTGTATCGGAACGTTCGACAGGGTATAATCGCGACCAATATTTTAAGAGCGACACCCATGTAGTATGTATTCTAGGTACTCAGCTTGAGCATGATACGCTCTGCACCTGTCGCAGGGGACTTCTAGGCATAAAATGCGGTCACGGTATTAAGGTACTAAATGGTACTAAGGTGTAAATTGCACCATCCTGTCATGTCGAAAAGAAACCCCCCGTGCCTGAATTAAGTCCTGATAATCTGAGGAATGCAAAAGCTGTGAGCGAAACTTCTCAATTCCTGCCCTTTTTACGTTTGCTTTTCGAAGTGTAGCATCCAAATGGAGTAATACACTTTCCTCACTTCTGAAATTTAGGGCAAGCTGAAGATTCCTTGCATTAGAAGATTAGTTCTTGAAGTCATCCATATAGGAGAGATAAGTGACCTTATGCTCGAGATAATTAGTGCTATCCACGAGAACTTCGTAGTGCAAGAGATAGAGGCAAAAGTGTATTGCGAAATATTAGAGGGCTCATGATATTACCTTGAAAGACGCTCTTCTGGAAGGTGATGCTGTTTGCTGTCTCACGTTAATTGCTAGATGAGATAGTAAATCTATTTTTCCAAAGGGGCATCAGTGACTCTATGCATCTCACTACGTATGCATGACCTGCAGTTTTTTCAATAGACAGATGATAAGTAATCGAAATCTTTCCAGTAGTTAAACCAGGCCATTGACAGCAACCTGCTATACCTTTTTCCAAGTCACGTTGTTGACACATCTCTCTCCACACAGTCTAAATTCTTTGAACAATAATGTTGTTTAGGACAGTTGTAAAGATCTTATACAGTGTGTTTAAACAAGTTATTGGCCTGTAATTCTCTGGGTTGGACAAGTTGCATTTTTAGGTAGGAGTCGCGTCCTAACATCAGCCACTGTGAAATGAGCGTTTCCGACTCTAAATATGAGGTGCATACGCGAGCCAGATGTTGGTGTGTAGAAGAATAGTAGAATTCTTCTAAAAGAAGATTTTGATTTCATCGGATCTTCAGCTGAAAAGTTCTTCGAGCCCCTAAATGCTTTTTTCACTTCTTCGGCAGTGCTGATTGGACATTTCTTCTTAGATTTTATGAGGTTATAGCATAACTCCTTAATTCCGGTAACGTTATCAGTATTTTGTTTTAACTCAAGTGTTTTGGGACACTTGTGTACCTGTCTCCAAAAAGTCTAACCCACATTGGGCTTAGGTGTATTTTTGAAAGAAACAGAGAGATCGCTGAAGAGGCACAATGGGTCAGCGAGAAACTGTTGATTTTCCCTGACTCACCCCCCCCCCCCTCCCTCTCTCTCTTCTGTATTCACTTCTTTTTCTCAGATCACACGCGTGTTTTGTCAACAATATATTGCTTGATTGTCAGCAAATTTGACTTGTTCAGTGTGTGATTGTAGATCCTCAGTTCTTGAACGATATTTTGAACCCTTTTCGTGAACGGCCTACTAGATTGTATGTAGTCAATCACATACTGAACATGGGACAAGTTTTGTCTTGCCCATTCAATCTTCTGGTTCAGTTCATGCAAACGTCTTTTGTTCTTTTGATCTACCGTCGGTTTGAGCCTTCGATTCGAATCAGCCAAAACTATCGCAGCACTATAAACTCAAAGAAGGAAAGAATCCATTTCAGCTGGTTCTTGCGGCTTAGGAGGAAATGGATGTCAATGCTTCTTCGTCTGTAGCTTGTTCAAGCAGCAGTCGGGAGAGCACTCCACATAAATATCTATTTTTGCAAAGTTAGGCAGCTTGATTTCGCCATAACTCATGCAAAACGTGCTGAAGCTCTTGGTGTTTCCGGCACCATAGAGTGTGCATATGCGCCATAAAGCCTCCGTGGACAAGGGTTAATGTCGATATCGTAGCAGTATAACAAGTCAGCTTTGAGTTGATTCCTCCACTCAATATAGGCGTTTTTCCGGTTTATCGACGTATTGCCACCTAAATTATTGTCAGCACCCCGAACTCTAGGGAGATGGGTACTGTTTGCCGACCTATTGTCTGGTGCTCTGTGCGTTTGATCGTTTCGAACTGCACCTACAACTTTTTGTTAGGGTGGTGGTATCACTTTTGTTCCCACGAACAGCTAGAGAAAGGGTTGGTATATCCTCGTAGAGCCGCGTATGTAAGGATAACGCTGTATACTCTAAGAGGTCGCACACTAAACCAAAGTCACAGTTTGATACACCTAACCCAGGTGCTATTCAGCTTTTGGCACAATTGTTACATTTCTAATTGGGACTTGTTCCTGGAGAGAACACACTGGGAAATCGCACGCGACTGCTTATTTATTATTGTAACCGCATTCAGCACAAAACCGTAGTATATTTTAGGACAAGAAGTTCCCGACGGCAGGTGCAGAGCATGTCATGCACACGCTGAGTTGATACTCAGCGCACATACTATTCGGGTGTCTCACTTTCAAGGGAACGACGCATGTCTACAGACATATTGCGGCACTGGTGGTGCTTTATTACCATCGCCTTGTCCTACCGAGTGCTCCAAGGTTGATAGAGACAAGTGTCCAACACGATAAGTGCCAAATTTTCTAGAACTTCGATTCTCGTAGAGCATTCTCCGTCGCCCACGCGAGACCTGACGGCTTTCTCCAAGACTTCGAGAAACAAACTATATTCGTGATCGAGTTCTCGGCTCCGACTGACTGCAACATCAAGGCCAATCCTTGTGATCGGTGCTCTCGAAGGTGCAAAGATATTACTGGTTCGTAATCGTAAAGCCATACCCGTGTGCCCAAAATATATCAAGGCACATTATATGAAAACATTCAATGTAACAAAATGGATTCTCTAAAAATGTCCTCGAACAATTTTTCTAGACATTTTCTTCTATTTCCTGTTATTTTCCATAGTTTTCCGAAAATATTTATAAAATCCTGTGAAATTTATTTTTCTTTCAAATAAACTTTTATGATGCCATAAAAAATAAATAAAAAGCTAAATTCAAAGTTGCAGCCACATTTATATCAAACTACTTCCTTTGAAGACAGCATTTTTTAAATAATTGATACCCTCCATTTAGCCTGACTTATTACTTCGTTATTTTTCGTTATTTAATTTTTGCTTTTCCATCACACCATAAAATTGTATTGTCGAGAAAAAAGCAAATCTTATCGATTCTGTACATATTTCTTCAGAAATCTTGAAAATAATGCGAGATTGAAAAGTGTGTCAAGAGACATTTTTCTAGAACTTTTTAGAAGAAACAATTTTGTGTTGTTGATTTTTCTCGTATCTTATATCGTTTTGGCGAAAAATCCAAAAATTTCGAAAAATCAGTAAGATACTATTGGTCTTTTTTCTTTGAAGTATAACCTATCTGAGTAGCAAATGATTCTGTGACTTGAGGATGGACTGCCTGTTCGATTTGAAATAAATTCGGCCAGGCCTTTTCTTTACATTTATTTGAATGTGTTTAATTGACTTACACAGAAGACATAATGAGGAGGAAGCCGCCGATGATGAAAAATTGCATATCGTTTGATAAATACCAACTCCAAGACATACACTGGAACATATAAGTTAAAATTGAAAATGCTGTGAGAATTTAAAAAAGAATACCTATTGTCCATATTACACATTCTAATATTATTAAATACTAAAATAATATTACCATTGTTTCTCTTCCAAAAAGATTGTTAATATACATTATATTTCTCCACCAATATTTTGCACAAACTTCTTGTGGTCGTTCGGACATGTAAAACTGAGAAGTTTCACCATACCAAGCTGAATTAATATCTACGATACCAATAGTCATCATATAGGCTGGAGTTAATCTAAGCATACAAAAATACAATAAGAAGATAGAAATCAAAAAACAAATAGTGAAGTTATGAGAACTTCAAAACTAAATTATCATTCTATCATTTTCGGTATAAAAACCGATTTTTATGTATACTTAAATATTGAGAAAAAATTCTTACTTGACAGATAATGCTGTACATAGAAAATATAAATTTTAGATAACGTTTATGATCCTGTAGTTTAAAACTTGTGTTAAGTCACTGATAACATTCAAACATTATAATATTATTTATTTCAGTTAGAAATTTTTTTATTTAGATTAGAGTTTGGATCTTTTGAAGTGCATATTTTTTTAACACTGCTAACTTTAATTGCACTTTTAGATTCTGTTGATAAATCATAAATAATTTATTTAATTTAAAGAAGTATTAAAGGTGTGTGTAATTAATTTTCAGGGATGAATTACCGTAAGAATCGCTTTAACACCGCCGCTGCAAATTCATTAATCTTTCTTCTGTAATTAATCGCGTTTCCTTCTTTCTCATTCTGTTTTCCTTTGAAATATAAGTATGAGATAAGGAATCCACTTAAAAAGAAAAATGTGTCAACTGCTAGAGTTGAATTGCCTACGACTTGAACAGCAACACCTTCGGCCATTCTCCACGACCAGGGTTTATTATCTGCTCAAAATGAATAATAAAGTTAAATTTTTAATATATTATTTTCTGCAAATTTTAATAATACAAATCAATAATTCTGATGACTCACCAGTGAAATCGCTCATGTAAAAAATAGTGTGTATCATAATAATCCACACCATGCCCAAAAATCTTAATCCATGAATTACAGGAAGAGAGTCAGAACTCAGTTTCGTATCAAAAATAATTTTTGTATTAGTATAGGTGGAAAAACACAATAACACTTTTCCCGTCGTGCTTTGGCGGTATTTTTTTAACACAGCAGATTCCAAAGATTGTGTAGTGTTCTTTGATTCTAAATTAAAATTCAGGTTTTAAAGTTATAACTTTATAAGTTTGGTTACGATTTTTTAATACATAACTGAAGTTAAAATTGAAAGATTCTTACGATTATTATTAGGAGTGTCGTTCTTCACGAAATGGGCTAACTTCTTTTTTAATTGTTTGTACTTTTGATGAACAAGAATATCGTAAAGTGTGCCTGTTAACATTAATGCCAAAGTTAATGATAACACACATCTGAAACAAAAAAATTAAAGCATGCTTAACGAATTTTGATAAAAACGTTATTTTCATTAACATTGTAGGAATTGCGCATTTGCACACCGACCGTTACAGCAAGTAAGGACGAGAATGAAAATATTGTAACGAACTGTAGCATTAAGCTCATGGTGAAATCAGTGAAAATTTTCATTTTCTTGTAATCAGTCAAGGATAAAAATAAATGTAAGAGGTTTAAAGACGCAGGTATAAAAATTAATTAGAATTTTAAAATGGTCTGGTAGCACACTCCTCTAGTTACCTCACAATAGCACACATCCCGAAAAATCTGGTCTTTTCCTGGGACTTAGCCAAAGTAACCGGAAGAAAATACCAGGTCTGTCCTACGTTAAAATATAGGTTTCTGTCCGTCCAAATTTGCTTATCTTTTGTAACTCCAATTTGCATTTGCATAGATTTAACGTAGGATTTAATGTTTTCAATAAAAATATCCATAATTAAAGAATCCAGTGAAAAAGGGATAATCTTATATATTTTGATAAAAATGTTATAAATTCATTTCAAAAAGTGGTAAATGATTTTCTTCAATTTTCCAAATTTCTTTTCCATAAATGGAAAAAAACAAATAATAATTATGCGTTAAATGTAGACACATTTCCAATTAAACTTTTTATTCTTAACTAGCTGCAAGACTCATTTATATATGTTCACAATGGATTGTTTATGCCCAGCCCCTTTAACAAAATTTCCGTAAAATCTGTTATTTTCTGGGAGTTTGTCTAAAAGGTCAAATGAAAAAATAAGGGCTGTCTGAGGTTTGGACCTGTAATCCCTATCTGTTCAAAAAATATAGGCACATTGGTTTTTGTACAGATTATCGTGAAAATCTCAGCAGAAAAAAATTCTAAAAACATGAAATAACATGCATGTTGTAGGTGAAGGTTTTTCAAATACTGATACAAAGTTTCAAAATTTTCAGATGATTAGTGTATATTTCCTGGCCAGTGAAATTTGAAAAAGGACCATAATCATATGGTCATTTCCGAATACTCAACTCTGAATGGCTATTCGTCACTGAAAATAAATGATACAAATTAGGAAAAATTATATGGTTTCGTTGATCCTTTCTGTGTACAATGGTAAAATTTAGAGCCGCAAATAATCATTTTTTAATAAGTTATTAACAAAATCATAGGAAGGTGTCATCTCCGAAACTAAGGAACGTACAGAAATGTTTCTTCCCGTACAAAAATTTCCCTATCTTTCCCTATCTGAAGTTGGGTTCTAATGGAACCCCTAACAGAATATCTAGTATAGAAACAACTGATTAGGGCCTCTATCATAATATCTAGTCTAGAAAAAACTGATGGGGGCCTTGTCTAGTTATAGTGAAGAATTCCATGCTTCGTATAGGTATGGCAAATGTATCTGTATCTAATGAGGCCCCTGCGAGAAAAAGTCGTGTTGCACGTGCAGCAATAACTCCAGCAAATCCCCTGTTGAGAGTGTGGTTTCCCTCGATGATCGTAAAGTCTTTTGTACTTTTCAAAGAAGAAAATAATTCTTTAAACATTCAGGAGGAACCTTTTGCTCATTGATAATGCATACAACATTGTCAGAAGCCAAAATGTAAAATTTGCTTTAAGAATCATCTCTGTATGTTCCTTTGTTTCGGAGATGACACCTTTCTACGGTGCCTATATTTTTGAACATATAGTAGACCTAGGGTAAGAAATCGGTTCTCTTATAATCGTAATTTAGCTCTCTCTCTCTCTCTAAAAAAAGGGGTGGGGATGAGGGGGCCACAACCATCGCCCCCTCTCGTGAGATCCAATGCACGGGAGTGGGCGGCTGGCGCGGCAACACCGCGTCAGCCGCGCACTCGCGAGTAACGATCTCCCCGAAGAATGATAGAACTGGAAGAATTTGTTGTGCGTTACCCGTTTGGGCATTGTTACACAATCTGAGAGAAATTTGACATGAATTGAGGTAGAGGGGTCGAAAAATGAAAGTCGTTCTTAGACTTATTTCATGAGGAAGTCTTTTGGCATCGCGTGCTTGCGAAGCGGATCATAATCATATTTTCCGCGAGAGGAGATATGTTCGAAAGGTGATAATGATGCTGATTCATAGAATTTAGTGGCGGTTTCTTTGATATATTCTGAA
>JAAAKG020012315.1:0-46077 GCA_010014905.2 Druon quercuslanigerum | reverse complement strand
TAGGGTTGGAATAAAATGCATTGCAACATTTTTTTCTTCCAATATGCATGGATATCGCTTTCAATTTGTTCGAATCTACAAAAAAAAATTCTAAAACGAAAAAAATATTATTTACAGTTTCCGCAAGCCCAATAAAGTTGAAAACATTAATTGAAAATTTTAAAAATATAATTAATTTTTTTACTTTTTTTTATTTAAAAAAAAACAAAGTACTTTTTCTCATAAAAAAGAAGTTTTTGTACATTTTGCACAAAATAGTCAATGTTAAGCACATCGAGTAGTCTCTCGTCATTTTTGCAGGGTCTCAAAAAGTTTGTGTATTGTTTCAAATATATAAATTACTACTTTCTACTAATAAGAAAAATTTAAAATAAATTTTTCAGACCATTTATTATTTCTCATAATAATATTATCTTATAGTAATTCTAAAAAGTCACAATTGTTTCTGAAATGTGTTCAAAGAGTGAGGTAATAATTACTTTAGGTTAGCAAACATTATTGTTTAAACAATTTATTATTATCTTAAAAAGTAGCTATTTTTTCGTAAATGTTCAACTTTTTGTCCACTTTTCACTTGGGGTAAGTTGAAAATAATTTAAATTTAGCACATATAATTATCTAAACAAATTATTATTGTTTATAACTATGTTCTCCTACAGTATTGCCGCATAGTTGCGAGTTTTTTTTTTAACTTTTCAAATTTTTGTCATTTTCACTCAGAGCACGGTAAAGCTAGATAGTTGCGGTTTTTTAATAATTTTTATATCCCTTTTGTCCACTTTGTACTTAGTAGTAATTAACCTTTTTCTTTCGAAAATCATTGTTTTTTGTTTAAAATTCTTAAAAATTCTACTTTTTGTTTTTTATTAAAAATCTTCTTTCGGTACTCAAATAATCTCTTTTGAAAATTCATCTCTATGGTTAAAAATTTAACTATTTGGTTGAGAATTCTTGAATTTACTTAAAAATTCGTTTTTTCGGTAGAAAATTGATCTTTTTGTTTACAGAATCATCTTAGTAGCTAAAATTTTAACAAACAGGTTTTGAAGTTGATCTTTTTTTTTTAATAAAATAAATCATTCTTTCTTAAAAATTTAAATTTTTGGTAAAGCATTCTTAAATTTTATTGAAAATTTGTCTTTTTTAGTAGTAAATTAATATTTTTGTTTAAAAATTCATAGTTTTCGGTTAAAAATTCAACTTTTTGGTTGAGAATTCTTGATTGTAGTTAACATTTCTTTTTTTCGGTAGAAAATTAATCCTTTCCTTCACAGATTCATCTTTTTAGTTAAAATTTTAACAAATAGGTTTTAAAGCTGAAATATTTTCTTAAAACTTAAAACAATTCTTTCTTTAAAATTTAATTTTTTAGTAACGAATTCTTGAATTTTATTGAAAATTTGTCCTTGTTAGTAGTAATCTAATTTTTAGTAGTAAATTAATCTTTTTGTTTATCAATTAATGTATTTCAGTTAAACTTTCAACTTTTTGGTTGATAATTCTTGAATTTGGTTAATTTTTAAAGTGAAACTAATTTCTTAAAAAGTAAAAAACAAACGCCTTTCTTTCTTATAAATTCTACTTTTTGTTTGTGCATTCTTAAATTGTATTCAAAATTCGTCTTTCTTGATACTAAATTAATCTCTTTTATAAATTTATCTTTTTGGTTAAAAATTTCATTTTTGGGTAAAGGATTCTTCGATTTTATAGAATATTCGTCTTTTTGTAGTAAATTAATCTTCTTGGTTTAAAATTCATCTTTTTTAGT
Source organism: Druon quercuslanigerum (assembly GCA_010014905.2). Taxonomy (NCBI): domain Eukaryota; kingdom Metazoa; phylum Arthropoda; class Insecta; order Hymenoptera; family Cynipidae; genus Druon; species Druon quercuslanigerum. Next base: position 44,309 of record JAAAKG020012315.1, on the reverse strand, counting down.
TGAATCTTTAACTTTTGAGTTCAGGACTCTTGAAATATATTAAAAATTGGTCCTTTTTGGAAGCAAAGTAAATTTTTTCTTTAAAAAAGTATGGCTTTTATTTTAAAATTTAACTTTTTGGTTGGAAATTTTTGAATTTTATGGAGAATTCGTCACTTTTGGTAGTCAGTTCACCCTTTCTGTAAAAAAATTCATATTTTTTAGTAGAAAACTCAATTTTTTGGTTGAGAATTCTTGAATTTAGTTGAAAATTCTTTTTTTTCATTAGGAAATTAATCTTTTTGTTTACACATTGATCTTTTAGGTCAAAACAATAAAAAATAGGTTTTAGATTGGAATTAGTTTCTTGAAAATTAAAAGAAATTTCTTACTTGCTCAAAAATTCAAGTTTTTGGTTGAGAATACTTGAATTTTATTATACATTCGTCTTTTTTGGTATCAAATTATGCTTTCTGTTTAAAAATTCGTGTTTTGATTAAAAATTTAACAACTAGGTTTTAAAGTTGTACTAGTTTCTTAAAAATGCATTTTTTGTTTGACGATTCAGAACATTTGTTAGAAATTCGTCTCTTTGGTTGGACAATTGAACTCCTTTGTTCAAAATTTTTTTTTTTTCAAAAATAATTGTGGTTACTGAGAATTTACCTATTTAATTATTGGTTAAAAATGGTTATTTTTTAAGTATAAATTCGACTTTTTGTTAAAATTGTACTACTTTGTTAAACATTCGTTTTTTTAAATTAATCTAGTTTACTTGAAAGTTCAAATTTCGGGTTGCGAGTATTATGTTGGAAATTTTATAGAAAATTCGTTTTTTTTATACATTAAAATTATTTCTTTTTAAATTAAATAGTTTAACTATTCCATTTTTGGTTAAAAATGTACTTTTCTCAGTTTAAAAAATCCACTGCACTCGGCTGAACGGTCACATATGATTGAATCAGGCACATTTCAACACTTACTCTGAAAATTTATTTTTTGTTTTAATTTTTGATTTATTACCGAACTTTATATTATGACCACAGGGTCATGTAGGCAATAATATAGACAAATTAGAAACTTTATTTGCTCTTAGCACACAAAATCAGTATAAACGTAAACTGGGGTTTTACCTCAAGACTACTTTACTTGAGGGGGGGGGCATAAACAAATAAATTTCCTCTCCGAATTAAGTACTTTAACGTACTTTCTTGTACTCTAATACATTTCCCAAAGTTTCAGCTCGATATTTTATTTTAAAAAAAAGTTCTCAGGTTCAAAAAAATATTCAATAAACTGAAAAAGTGAGGTCGGTAATATAGGCATTTCGCTGTGTCACATGCCCATAAGTTCAAAAATATTTAGTTAAAAATTTCTTCATTTCTAGAGGTTTTTCAATTTTAAATTTCAGAATATTGTATAATATTAAAGTTAAATATAATTTTTTGTATAAAAATCTTGTATGCTACAGAATAAAAAATAAATGTAATTATTTAGTGTCTTAATCAACTAGTTTAAAACGAAATTAGATGCATCTAGAAATCCAAAATTGGTAATTGTATCACCAAGTCTTTAAATTTAAATTTTTCCTACACAAAGCGCGTTTTATTGCATTTTTTAAGGGATAAAGGGACAAATATTTTCCTTAAATAGCTATAGTTTTCCTGAAAAATTAGATTTTTATTATTTGAAATGATAAATTATGAAAGTGTAATTGAAAGCACAAGTCATGAGAGGTGAGTGTGTGTGTGTGTGTCTGGACACGTCCGTGTCTGGAAAATTTCATTTTTATATTTTTCAAAAGTAAAAAATTTTATAAGAGCAATATGTTCTCAGAGTCAAGCCTTAAATGGAAAAGACTTGAGAACTATAAATTGAAAACTAAAAAGTTTTTTATATGAAAATTTTCTAAAATATTCAACATTTCAAGGCCAGATTAAAAAAGATGCAATTTCGAACTGAAAAGTCTTAAATATTGGAAACATATACAGCAATCTCTTATTCTATTGTTTTTTTGTTACTTTTCAATTTTTGTATATTATCCTAAAAGTCGTTTGATTATAAAAACCTTTTGATATCAGAAATCATGGTAATAACAATTTTCATTAGTTTTGATTTAATTTCGGATTCATATGATGCACAACACTCCGCAGTAGAATTTTATACAGTTCAACTTAAAAGTTTTTTACATTCAATTTTTTCCATGTTGAAAAGTGCAAATGATATTGAATTTATTTTTTGATCTTAGAAAAATTAGTCAGTTTAATGTTAAATTATGATTTTTTTTTTGTAATATAAATTTAAAGTTTTTAAAATTTAGAAATATTTACTTTAAAAAATTTAAGTTAGTTTTTTATTTAAAATTATCAAATTTTAATAGCTTCAAATTTAAATTGATAGTCAGCCTTGATAGTCAAGTTTAAATTTAATAATTTTCGATTCAAATATTCTAAATTCAAAACAATAAGCAAATAAGGTTATAATTTCGCAAATTCAAGTCTTAAAAATAAAAATAATTTAGAACTAGAAATTACATTCTTTATTATTTCTTGTTTTAAAATGCTTCAACACATTTAGCATTTTATGATAAACTTATACAAAGAAAAAACTTCAAATTAAAATGGTTACAATTGTGTATTTCTACATTAAAATCATATACAGCAATCTGGATGTATTACAAAATTTAAATGTCACAATTTTATTTTGGGAAATTTGCAATTTTTTAATTTTAAAAATAAAGTTCAGATTCGTTTAAATAACAACTTTTTGTAGTAAATATTTTTTCATGCTTAATGTTTTCCATTTAAAATTACCTTTTATTTTGAATATTTTATTTCTTAATTGAATTTTAAAGGTTTAGAAATGAATTTTCATCGTTTTCATTTGATAATTATTTAAATTAAAAGATTTGCAAATTTTTATCATTCAATCGATACAGCTCTTAATTATGAATAATACAATTTATTTTCCTTGGTTTTTAAATAAATCAGATGTCAAGCTTCTAATATAAAAGTGTAATTTTATTTGTAAAGTTTCGACATTGTCCTATTCATCGAATTTTCATTTTTAAATCATTCAATTTCGATATTTTTAAATTGACAACTTCGTTCTGGACAAATTGTTCAATTTAAAAGAGTTTAGTATGAAATTTTTCAATTTTTTAAACTTAGAACTTTAAGATCTTTTAAGATAACTTCATTTTTAGAACTTTAATATCAATAAATAATAACTAAAAAAATTAACCCACTAATTTAAGTAAATTCATATCAATTTACAGGAATTGAAGAATATTAAAAAACTTAACAGAATTCAAACAAATTTAAAAGATTTCGGTAAAAATTAATAAGAATTCAATATTAATTGCAAATAAATTTTAAAAAAATACTAAAAATGCTTGTAAATCTCTTCAAATCTTTAAAAAATGTTTTCTATTTAAAATTAACTTTTATTTTGAACATTTTATTTCTTAATTCAATTTTAAAGGTTTATAAATGAATTTTGATAGTTTTCATTTTAAAATTATTTAAATTAAAACATTTAAAGATTTTCATCATTCAATCTAGAAAGCTCTTAATTATAAATAATATAATTTATTTATCTTGCTTTTTAAATAAACCAGATGTCAAGCTTCTAATCTAAAAGTATAATTTTATTTGTAAAGTTTTGACAATGTCCTATTTTTCGAATTTTTATATTTAAATCATTCAATTTTGATATTCTTAAATTGAAAACTTCGTTCTGGACAAATTATTCAATTTAAAAGAGTTTAGTATGAAATTTTTCAATTTTTTAAACTTAGAACTTTAAGATCTTTTAAGATAACTTCATTTTTAGAACTTTAATATCAATAAATAATAACTAAAAAAATTAACCCACTAATTTAAGTAAATTCATATCAATTTACAGGAATTGAAGAATATTAAAAAACTTAACAGAATTCAAACAAATTTAAAAGATTTCGGTAAAAATTAATAAGAATTCAATATTAATTGCAAATAAATTTTAAAAAAATACTAAAAATGCTTGTAAATCTCTTCAAATCTTTAAAAAATGTTTTCTATTTAAAATTAACTTTTATTTTGAACATTTTATTTCTTAATTCAATTTTAAAGGTTTATAAATGAATTTTGATAGTTTTCATTTTAAAATTATTTAAATTAAAACATTTAAAGATTTTCATCATTCAATCTAGAAAGCTCTTAATTATAAATAATATAATTTATTTATCTTGCTTTTTAAATAAACCAGATGTCAAGCTTCTAATCTAAAAGTATAATTTTATTTGTAAAGTTTTGACAATGTCCTATTTTTCGAATTTTTATATTTAAATCATTCAATTTTGATATTCTTAAATTGAAAACTTCGTTCTGGACAAATTATTCAATTTAAAAGAGTTTCGTATACAATTTTAAAATTTAAGGAGCTTCTCATTACAGATTTTTCAACATCAGATACTTTCTCTTTCAAATAAGAGTTCCACACTTTTTTCAGACAGATTCCTGTTCAGCATAAAAAAATACATAAAATATGTGAGTTCGAACCAAAAAGACATCCTACCAGCTTTTACAAAGCTTACCAGCTTTGTCTTTTGTTAAATCGGAAAAATATAGATTGCTTAATATCATCTAAAAAAACAAAACATTTCGCCGCTGAGAAATTTTGTGACTTAAGGCGTAAAACCTGCTTGAATTTAAATTGTTTCAGTCAATCTTAATACTTAAAAATTTATTTAATAATGGATTTTGAAATTGTATATATTTTTAATCATAGAAAACAAAAATCCAAATACATTATTATAAAAATTAAGGGACGCGAGAAAGGCTAAAAAACACGCAATTCGCTTATTTCCCCCATATTGTGATGTGGAGAATCTCTTAACTCGATAGAGAGAAATGTGGAGAACGAAAGCGACGAACTGGTGAATTGGAGAGCTAGAAACTTGTTCTGGAAAAAAGTTTTGATCACGAATAATCGTTAATGAAGTACTTTCGTCTAAATGAGATCAGGATTTGTTAATTGGATTTTATGTCTGAGAATTTTTGATCATTAATTGATAACGCGGATTTCATTGAGAAGGAATCCGAGGAAACTGCCACATACTCTTTAGTCGTTCGTAATTAGGAATGCTCTAAAATATTTTAATTATTACAAGATTGTGAAATAATTGGATGATTCTTTAAAAATTGTATTAGAAGATAATACATTTTCTTGCGTGGAAATATTCTTCGGAAGTTTGAAAGCCACGGTAAGCTGCAATCTCCCACGAGAGGGTAGGAATGCAATTAAACGTTGATGGTTTCCTAAATGCAAACGAAGCTAGAAACAGTAATCACCGGAGACATATACAGAGTCGACCTTGTGTATTTTAATAATAGTCATGTAAACGTTTATAAAGATTCAATTTTGAATATTTTGCAAAATAAATTTCTAATATGACCTCAGATTATCATTTAAAGACCATTATTAGAGAAATTGTATGACTTTGTCTAGTCGTTTTGAAAAAAATAGGTAGAGTTAAAAAAGGGGATAAAATAAGCGTCCCGAAAATTCTGGACGAATAGCCAAGCCTGTGAAACATACTTATCCTGAATTTCGGGACGACAAGATTCTTCGAAATTTTTTATCTCTTATGAAGGACCAAAAGTTACTAACTTCTAACCCAAAAACTGACTTAAGTGCATTATCTACGTGATTAAAAGTTTTTTGAATTTGAAAGAATTCAAAAAAATTTAGAGCAATTTAAGGGAAATAAGGAGAATTAGATTCTAATTATATGAACTCGAAGGTAATTGAATAAAAATTTAAGCGAATTTCAAACAATTAAGAAATATTAAGAAATTCATTAAATTCCGTAAGTTTGACATTAGTTTAGACAAATTCAATGGAATTTGAAAGAATCTGATAAACTGCCTAACAATTCAAGATGAATTAAGAAAAACTCAGGCTAAATTAATAAGAATTGATAATGGATTCAAAATGAATTTTTACAAAATGTTCTAAAATCCCTTCAAATATTTCAAATCCCTTCAATTCCTATAAATAAATTCTGTAAATTCCATTGAAATATTATGAAATTCTGTCAAATTCTACACATGTTGGTGATACTTTCTGAAATCCAGGAAAATTCATTTAAATACTTAGAGGACTTGTCAGATCCCTTAAAATCATTGAAACCTTCCGTATTAATTCGGTATCAACATTTCCATGAAATCCATGAAATCCCTTCAAGTAAACAATATAAATAAAAAATTCTTTGGTAAATTTAAATTTCCCTACATAATTTTAAATCATTCGCAAGCTTTTGAAATATCATAAACGTTTTTAAGCGCTACAAAATGACTTGGAATCTTTTACAATGTGATAAAATCTTTCAAATACTTAAAAATATTTTGACATCCCTTAAAATGTTGTAAAGCTCTTGAATATTCTTGAAATTATTAAAAATGCGCTAACACACTTAAAATCATTTTCAATATTTTGAAATTCGTTTAAACATTTTAATCTGTGAAAAACTCATATTTTTTTATAATTCCCTAAAATATTTCAGATCTTTTAAAAATTTGGCTTTTAGCCATTCTTGCGTTGAAACTTTTAAAATTCGTTATAATTCCATGAAAGCTTTCAAACGAGCGTAAAATCTTTAAAATCCTTTTAAATACTTTTAAATTATTAAAACATATTAGAAATTTTTTAAAATATTTTTCAATAGCCTAAGACATTTCAAATCCTTTGACATCTGTCGAGATCCTTTGAAACTTTTAAAACCTTTTAAAAACTTATTAGATTTTTTTAAAAAGCCTATAATTTAAAAAAAAATTTAGATTCCCTTAACATAACTGAAATTTACTGAAAATCTATTAGAATCTTTTAAAATACCCTTAATTATTTTAAATTTGTTTAACTTTCTGAGATTTTTTTAACCTTTTAAAAATTCAACTTAATTTTTTAAAAAACCTTGCAATCTTTACAATCCTTTTAAATCCTTGAAAATTTCTTGAAATCTAAAACATATTTAATACTACGTACCTTCGAATATTTCAAAATTTTTAAATCCTACGAAATCTCTAAATTTTTGTGAATAAATTCGTTGAAAACGTTAAAATGATTGGAAATCCTTTGCAAGTTTGTTAATCTCTTGAAAATTTTTTTAGGATATTTAAAACTATTCTAATATCTTAAACATTTTTTAAAATTCTTGAAATGTTCTTAGAATCTATCAAAATATACGATAAGATTCGAAAAGAATTTAAAAACTAAAATTCAGGAATAGCTAGATACATACCTGACTTCAATAATGGTTAAGCTATGGATTCATTTATTGAAAAAAGTGACTAAAGTAATTATTTCATTTGAAAAAGATACTTTAGTAATTACTTTTAAATAGTTAAAGTGTTTCTCATGGAAATCTCCAGACTTTTCGTGACTTTCCCTGACCCACGAAATTTCCGGACTTTTCCCCGATTTCCAGCTGAAATATAGTATCGCAAAAATTCTCATCCCCTGACAAAGTTCCAATCAAAAATGCAAGAAGAAATTCCAGGATAAATATTGACCACCTCCCTTAATAACACCCATCACCAATTCAAATTCTTGGAAAGTCTCTACTTTCTCCGAAATGAATTTATTCATTTCGTGTCTCGTGAAAAAAATGGTTTGAAACGGGAAGTCTGGGGATGAGGAAAAAATAATCGGAGGAAGGGTCAACTAATTAATTGGGATTCTTTTTAATATCGGTAGGTTTGTAACACATGCGTGGATAAAGCCAGAAAAATTAGAGGCACCACGTGGTGACACCTGGCGCCACCTTGCCTCTCGTTATTGGGGATGATCTCTCCACCTCTGGAACGGGGATGATCGGGAGTCTCGACTCGACTCGGGGGTGGAATTCAGAAGTCGAGTGGGCTTCCAACACCCTTCACCCTCCCTGCAGACATTTGCAGACCGTAGTGGCATTCGTTATCTCATCCCTAGTCACAACATCCCTCCTGTGTTGTGGTTCAACCCCTAGATTAAAACTGAACCCTCTGTTGCTCGTGGCAAGTCATTAAAGCTGCACGATTTAACATAAACTTATAAATATTTAGCAAACATAATAGAGCGATGAAGAAATCGAAAAATAAAGTTTAATCGATTTGTGAAAATTTATATTTATCAGAAATAGCTATCAGGAGGGCATAGTTTACTTGCAGAATGAAGCTTGAAATAATTTTAATAGATGGGATAGTGTGCTACTAAGCCACTTTTAAGAGATGCATTCTGAGGTTTGCATTTTTTCTGACTATTGAAATCTTGTATGAATGTAATAAAAAAACAAGCTTAAATTTATAAATTATTTATCCCAAACGGAAAAATTATATATAGTCTACATATACCGTGAAATATTATACATGGTGGGCCATTTTAATCTATCCACCCCAAAATATCCAAAAATAAGCGGCATACAATAAATTTGTTCAGACAAAAGTTGCTCAGGACAATGGAAGCCATATTTCTGAAAAATCATTTTTGACCTTGAGATCAATTTTCAAGGTTATTTGGAGGTCACATTGATTTTTTTAAATGGGAACCCCTGTTTCTGACATTATATTCTGAAAGAACGGGACACTTTACGTCCGAAATGATAGTTAAGAATCAATTTTCACGAGGTCAAATAAAGATTGAATCAAGTTTGACCTTCGAATGTCCTTCCAAGCATTCCTCAAGGTTAAGGTTCTCAAAGTCATTGGTCTCAAATCCACCCCATCTTTGTGTTGTCCAAACGTGTTAAAAGAATAAAACAAAAAAAAAATTTGTTCTGCATGGTTTTTGAAATTTGACTTTGATTTACCCTTTATTTGACCTCGGGAAAATTGACTTTAACTATCATTTCGGACGTAAAATTTCCCACTCTTTCAGAATCTAATGTCTTAACCTTAACCTTAATAACCTTGAAAATTTATCTCAAGGTCAAAACCGATTTTGCAGAAAGATGGCCCCCATTGTCCTAAGCAACATTTGTCTGAATAATTTCTTTTTCTACCGCTTATTTCCGGAGATTTTGAGATAGATAGATTAAAATGGCCCACCCTGTATGTAATTTTCGTTTGTTTTATGTTTTTTTCATAAAACAAATGTATATTATATATAATATTTCACACTATATATAAACTGTATGTGTGAGTGTCAAATTACAGGCAAACTTAAAGTCCCAGTAATATAACATTAAAATCTAAACTTTTACTTATTTTTATTTTTATTTAATAAATACTGATTATGATTCTCTACCAAATGTTCAGTTTGTTTTTTTAATTTCCTGTTCCTATTGCATAAAAAACGTCCAATGAACCAAGTTTGGAAACTTTAGAGGAACAGAACTTTAATTTATGCAAATTTTTCAAGCCAAAAAAATAATATTGTATAAACCTTAAAGTCTGTCTCTCGATATTTGTCGTTTTAATCGTCATTTGCGTGAGTTTTTTTTAGTAAAACATTTGTAGTTACAATTGAGTAATAAAGACCGAATTATTAAGCGTGTCTGTAAACACAAAATTATATAAAATTTAATTTCAAACACAAAAATATTTTTTGTTAAATCGGATAAAAAAACTCAAAAGTTCACTTTGACAACAAAATCGTCATTAGAGATATTACTTAAAAACCAGTTTCGAATTAAAAAAAATATATAAACCATTTCGTTACCTGCTCAGCAGGTTTCTATTTAAGGCTCAAGCGCTTATTTGTGATTAGAATGTATTATTTTTTTTAATATTAAAAATGGACTGGTTTGTTTATTATTCTCTAACCTTCGTTTTCAAATAGAGATCAAACGTCTTAATGAAAAGTTTCCAGAATGTCCAGTATTTTTTCTATTCTTTTATAAATTCCTTATTCCTTATTTTCAAAAGGAGAAATGCACTTTAATCTATAATGGAAAAAAGTAAAAGTAGGTATTAATATTATTATAAATGGTAAAAATTTTAAGCTTCATTGAAAATTCCATATTTAATGTACAATTTAATTATTATTTCTTATTTTTAGAAATGCCCCTTTTGTATTTTAAATTTTAAAATGTAATTTAATAAACTTTGGATGTTAAATATGAAATTCCTAATGCTAATGTGATTACCACTTAAAGTACTAAAATTTTTCTGCAATTTGACAATCACTCATATATAATTTGTCCGCCTGGGTAATATTCTAATCAATTAAAATTTGTTTTCAAGAATTCGATTTATAAAAGTTTAAAGCAATTAAAGTCCAATTTAAATAAAAATCTAATTTAAGGCAAATGAAAATAATTTGATGGAAGTCATAAACATGCAAGGTGAGTTCAATAAAAAAATTTAAAAGTTACAAATATTAAGAAAGTCATTGAACCTATTAAGCTGAAAATAAATTGAGAAAAATTCAAAGCAATTAAAAAGAATTTTATAATATGGCCGAGTATTCAAGTGAGTTTTAAGAACTTTAAGATAAAAGAAACAATAACTAAAAAAATTCACCCATTAAATTAAGTAAATTCGAATCAATTTAAAGAAATTGAAGAATATTAAAAAAACTTATCAGAATTCAAACGAATTTAAAAGATTTCTGAAAAAATTAATAAGAATTCAAGATTAATTCCAAATGAATTTAAAAAAGTTACTAAAAATACTTGTAAATCTCCTCAAATCTTTGAAATCCTACGAAATCCCTTAATTCTTGTAAATAGATTCATTGAAATCCATAAAAATGTGATAAAATTTCATGAAATCGGATAAAATCTGCTAACATTCCCTGAAATTTAGAGATTAAAAAAGTTTTCAAAATCACAACAATCCTCGAATATCCTATAAAATCCCTTGGAATCTTTTGATGTATCATAAGATATTGAAGACATTAAGTTTCAATTCAGTTTAGAAGATTTCAAGATGAATTAAACAGAAAATAACAAATTAAATTTTTAATCCCTTGATTGATCAGAATTGAGTAAAATGATAAGATTTTAAGTGAGTTCAAAAATAAAATAAAATCCAAAAGTAGTTAGGATAAATAAATTAAAAAATACAGGTTGAATTTCCAAAAAATTCGAAATAATTAATAAACATATTTGAGAATTTCTTTAAATCTTTGTATCATTACGAAATTCTTCATTTGTTTGTGAATAAATTCTTTGAACTAAAATTCTTCGATACTGAAAAATTTGTTTAAAACCTTGAAATCTTTAAGGATCACATAAGATCTGGAAAATCTTTGGAAATCTTATGAAATATTTTGAAATATTTTTAAATATTTTAAAACCTTATTAGTCCTGCAAAATCGTTTTATACCTTTAAAAATTGTAGGAAATCTCTTACTAATACGTACAATTTTATTCAAATCCCTTAAAATTATTAAAATCCTAAAATGTCCCTTAACATATTTTTAAGTTCTTAAGAATACCTTAAGGTATTCGAAATAATCCCTTAAAATATTGCGAATCCTTCAAATGATTGAAATCAGTGAAGAATTCTTTTAAATGTTTTAAACTCTTTTAAATATATTCAAATCCCTTAAACATTTTAAGGGTCGACATCTTTTGAAATACCTTCGAACTTTTTTAAGTATTTTAAAATTCCTTGAAAGTTTTTAAAATACCCTAACATTTTTCAAATCAATACAATACGTTTAAACTTGTGAAACCTAATAGATATTCCTTGAAATCTCTTAAACTGCTCTAAAATATTTGAAAATCTTCTAAAATCTATGATGATATGTATCTTGAAATATTTGAAAATCTGTTAAATCCTACGAATTCCCACTATTTTGGTCAATAAATTCTTTGAAATTTATTATAATATAAAGTACCGCGAAATTGCATGAAATCTGGTAATACTGACAATCTGATTTTAGAAAATCTTTTGAAACGTTTAAAATACTTTAAAAATTATTCATGCTTTTAAAAATTACTTGGAATTTTTATTAATATCCTAAAGTCTTCAATATCCTTTAGAGTGTTTTCAAGTTATTGAAATGTTGTATACATTTTTTGGAATCTTTAAAGAACCCATACAACATTTAAAACTGCTCTAAATCTTTTGAGATCATTTCAAACTTTTTCCTGTTCTTAAACATTGTTTAGATTTTTTTAAATACCCTGAAATCTTTTGAAATTCCTTCAAACTTTGTGAAACTTTTAAAAATTTATTTTTATTTTTAAAGATACCCTAAAATCTTGAAAAGTTCTCTGGAATCGCTTTAGATTATTGAAACTTATTAAAAATCCTTTGGAATCTTTTAACAACACCCTAAAATATTTCAAATTTTTCAAATCTTTTGAAATCCCAAAAAACTTTTAAAAGCTTGTGAAAACTACTTTGAACTTTAGAAATACTCTAAAATCTTTTAAAGCTTTTTAATTTTCTTTAAATGATTTAAATCTAAAAATTCATAGAATCTGTTAAAATGCCCTAAAAGATTTCAACCAAATTCAAGAAAATTTAGAGATAGGTACAAACCTGAATTCAGTATTAGCTTGATTTACTGAAAGAAAAGTGTCTAAAAAGTTATAAGTGAAAACAGGTCCGCGGCCAGCCTAAAATATTTTAAATAATGATCATACTCCTGTGTCTAAAATGTCGCTTATCAATTTTTTTTTCGAAGAGATTACATTTACCTCACCGTTTATAAATTTTCATTATATCCCCGTAATATATAACAATAAAACAACCCTCTTAAAAAAGCAGGCTCTCTTTACCTGCACAAGTAAAATCCAGTACACATATAATAAAAAAGCATGCTGCAGTTTTTATAGCGCGTAAAGAAAATATAATGCGTGATTTATAGCCCAGGTGGCTGTTCTTTATGCCCATAAACAGACTTGAGCAAAATCTTTTTCTTGCACTTTGCAGTCACGTTTTCGCAGTTATTCTCACCAAATATTACGAGGTTAGAACCCCAGGTAAAACCTTGAATCATGCTTAAAAATCTTCCCCATTATTTTATAGAGCGATTACATAATTAAGCAAAATTAATACTCGAGACTCGTTCCAACTAGTTTTCAACTTGCATGAACCTCCCCTTCTTTGAGCCTAGTTTAGTACTTGAATGAGGGTGACACGACACGATCTATTCCCTCGAAGAATCGAATCCTCCCGCTTTTATAGAGCCCGTCTGTCAGGTACAATTACGTATCTTCCAACCCCTTTTGCAAATCGTAGGGTGAAAGCAAGGTTGTAGAGAGTTTATTCGGGAGCGGCGCGTGAAATCAACATTCGTGAAAATAAATTCCCTTGTGATGGGGTGTGGGAAGGTGGCACGCAGGATGCAAAATAGAAAGGATACACACGAGCGCTAAATCATTCCCATTCTTTTCATTCTCAGGGCCACCCCTCTTGTTTAGAGTGAATGTCTGACTCATACAGGTTGTATCTACTTCGAATGGGTGAGCCGACTTCTCCATTTCTATTGCAGAGAACAGTCGCTCTGATGCTTTTCAATTATATTTTGTCAAATTGCTTAGTCCACTTTTTTAAACTAGTTTTAATCCAGTAATTCAGAAAACTCTGGCCAAATTTAATATTCTCATAATTTGTTATTCTTCCTAGTTAGTACAGAACTGAATTAAATATTTTATTCACGGTCTTTTGATCAGAGTTCATAACTTTGAAAGTAAGTTTATCGTTATTAAAAGTGATTTCAGATATTTCAATTATTTTTTCCCGAAATGTTTAAAAGCTACGTTTTGGTTAAAAATTGGACTATGTGATTGGAAAATCATGTTTTGTGGTTAAACTCAACTGTTTTTTTATTTAAATCAACAATTCTTTTAGTATAAATATAGACTTACATTTTTGTTTAACAATATAACTATTCCAATTCAGGTTCCAAATTTATTTTTTTTTAGTTTGAGATTGAAATGCTCAGTCCAATGCTTAATTAATTTTTTAATTGTGAGCTTTTTTGGTTGAAAATCTATCATTTAAGTTAAAAAATCGTCTCTCTAGTTGAAAATTTATCTTCGTTAGTTAAAAATTTATATCATTTTGTATAAATTTAACTATTTTGTGGAAAATTCGTTCTATTTTTATCAAATTCAACTTTTATTGATCTAATATTAAAATATTTGTTGGTTAAAATATTAATTATTATTATATTTTTCTTTAAAAATTTATGACTCAGGTTGAAAATTCAATTAATTGATCAAAAATTTCACTACTTTCTAAAAAAAAATTTATTAATTGTATTGATCATCATCTTTGTTAATTCTATCATTAATATTTATAATTATATTTTTGAATATTCAATCGTAAAACAGTTGAATTGTTGAAGCATTTAACCAAGGTTTGTTTTCTTCAGTATAAATAGACTATTAAACATTTAACGATTTAAAATTAAAAAATTAAGAAACATGCCGCTTAAAACTAAAATAGATAAAAATATAAATATCTGTAATTCCAATAGTTTTTACTCTGAAACAATCAATTTAGTTTTCAATTCCAAATTGTCAAATTTTAATCGCTTCAAATAAAGAATTATTTAAAATCAAAAGTTTTTAATATCAAATCATTCAATTTTAAACGCTTTTAATTAAAAGTTATAGAATTTCAATTCATTTCAGTATTTAATAATCAAGTTTCCCATATTCCTATTTGCTTCGTTTTCCCCTTTTCTAGTTTTCCATTTGAACTTTAACTAAATTAATAGAGCACAAGAAGAAAATTAAAATATTTTTTTATAATTTAACTTTTTCGCTAAGAATATAATTTTTGGTTGGAAATTTAATTATTTTATTGAAAATTTTATTGTTGTTAATAAAATGCCACAATTTTGTTGTGAATTCATCCTTTTTGGTTCAACATTCAGATTTTTTGTTGAAAACTCTTTTTCTTGGGTTGAAAATTTTAATATTTGGGTCTAAAATATCTTCCTGGTTGAAAATTAAACAATTTATTTGATTTTCTCTTCCTTGACTGAAAAATAGTTCCCGGTTCAAATTCAATTCTTTTGTTGAAAATTAATTTCTTCCAGTTGAAATTCTATCAGCTTTGATTGAAAATACAATTATTGTATTGCAAATTTAATCATTTTAATTAAAATTTCACAAATTTGTTGAAAATGAATCCTTTTTTGTTGAATTTTTTTCTTATTGGGTAAGAAATTAAACTATTTTGCTAAAAAATGCAACTATTTGGTAAAATTTCTATTTATTTTTATTTAATATTCTACTATTTACTTCAACTTTAATCCGTTTTGGCTGAGAATTCAACCATCTGCTTCAAAATTCGTGCTTTGTTTTTGAATTCAACTGTTTCAATTCTAATAAAAAAAATGTGCGTATAAATATTGAATATTATATTTTTCGTTGCAAATTAATTAATTTGGATAAAAATTTATCAATGGAAATAATTGGTTCCAAATTTCTCGTTTTTGTTAAAAATTAAACTCCTTGGTTGAATGATTAACTGCTATGTTAAGAAGTGGACTTTTTCGGTTAAAGATTTATTATTTTTGTTAAGAAATTCACCTCTTCATTTCAAAACTTAACTATTTTGTTGGAAATTTATTCTTTTTAGGTTGAAAATTTGACATAAAATTGAAATATTTTTT
The DNA here is from genome assembly GCA_010014905.2 of Druon quercuslanigerum. NCBI lineage: Eukaryota > Metazoa > Arthropoda > Insecta > Hymenoptera > Cynipidae > Druon > Druon quercuslanigerum. The sequence goes on along the minus strand of JAAAKG020012315.1, from coordinate 28,784 downwards.
GTTGAAAAATGTACTATTACATTTTATATTGAGAATTTATAAATTTTGGTCAAAAATTTAACTACTTGGTTAAAAGTTGAACTACTTTGTAAAAAATTAATGTTTTTTATTTGAATATTAATTTTTTTGAAAATATAACAATTTTATTGAAAATGTGTTCCTTATTTAATAAATAACTTGTCAACTAAAAATTTAACTATTTAAGTTTTGGTAGGAAATTGATCCCTTTTAGTTGAAAATACTTTTTTTGGCTTTTAGGCTTAAAAATTCATCTATTTTGATCAAAATTTTTTGTTAAATGCCATTGTTTGATCGGTTTGATTGTTAGTCGGTTTTGATAAATGACTTTAATATTTTGTCCAAATGTTTTCTTTTTTTTTTAATTAATGTTTTTATGACCTTGAGTCAATTTTGAATAAGAAAAGGGATCCCATACTAAGGTATGTTCAGAAGTAGCCTATTATATAAAATTTGAATGTTCAAATAAAAGTTTTAAAATTATTTTTTAAGAAATACCTTCGGAATTGATAGAAAATTATCTCTTGTAAAATTTGATTTAAAATACGATGTCGTTTATAAAACCATAATTTCTTTCACATGACTCAAAACCTTTCAAAGAAGAAAGATATTTTAGAATATGAATAAAATTGCAGATTTAAAAAACAATTGAATTTAGAAACATAAATAATATTACAGCCTTTTCGAGAAATTCACGTGTTACCCTTGTCGACAGTGTAACATCAAATTATATAGATAAATAGTAATGTCGTGTTTAAAACACGATATGCCTTCTTCGAGGATTTAAAATTGTAAATGTTATGATGCAAGATTCTATAATATATTTGCAGTAAGTATTAATTTACACTTTGTCATTAAATTTAAATTTTTTATACACTTTATCAAGTAAAAATTGTTGTAAAATAATATAAGGATTATAAAACAGGAAGTAAAAAAAATTTAAACTTGGAAAGGAAAGTATAAAAGTCAAATTCATTCAGTGCCCGATAGGGTAGTATTTCAAAAGAAACATACTTTCATAAAAGAGTTACACTACCATCTAACGTCGATATCCAACCCCAATAAGAACTGTGAAAAGGAACTGCTCGCGTGCAAACAATAGGGGTCTTTGAACGCGATATTTAAGGATTATTTCACACCAAATCAAGACGAAGTAGCTACTACAATTCCGATCCATTAATATTGCTCAGCCAGAAAATTGGATTACAGGGAATCCATTTAGTAGTATAGCAACCTCGCGAATCCCTTGAAGAGGCCAGACGCCCCGTTCCAGTTTCACAAATCTTTCTTTCTTTCGTTGACAAATTACAATATGATTCGAGGCGTTTCTTTCACAAAACAGAGATGGTAAAAAAGCAAAAATAAGGGACAGAAAAAGAATCTAAATGAGAAAATGAATTAACTTCACTCGCTCTAATAGAATCTTCCCCAGATGATGATCGAGATATTATAGGGTTTCTTTTCTGAAGAAGTAACAAGAGAGCAAATGTGAGGGCGTTAAAGCCCTGGTGAATCTTTATCTCTGAGAAGCTAAGAATCAGAGGTAACCCTACTAATCGAATAAACATGACCAGAAAAGAAGATTTAGAAGGATTTTAAAATTATACAGAGTAATGTATGCAGTGATTGGGCCGCTTTGATAATGATTGACCACTTCAAAATGAGCTTATGTTAAGAAATATTGATAATTAATAAGTTTCCGCTCATTTTACATTCTAAATTTCACACAAAGCTTGAAATTTTACATTTTTGACGCTTTAAGTTTGAATTTATTCATTTTTAGAACTTCCAATTCGAATTCATTATTTTCTAGAATTTTAAAACGAGTAAACTTTTGCGAAAATTCTTCAGTATTATTTTTGGACTAAAATCACATTTTTCAGTAAAACATTTATCCTATAACTTTGAATGTCAGTTGTTACTACATAATATGATAATCAGTAATAATATTTATCAAATTTTAAATTTCTATAATTTCAATTTCAAATTATAGTTTTGAATATGTAATTCTAAATAAGTTTGAGTTTTAAGGCCTTGAAACACAATTTTCAGCTTATTAACATTTAAATATTAAAAGTGTGAGAAAAAATTACCTACTAAATACTTAAAAATTGGAAATTTTCATATTGAAAATCTTAATAGTGAGTTTTCAATTTAATAATTGTAGATTTGAATGTTCTAAATCGTTTGGTTTCAATTTTAAAAATAAAATATTGCCTGTTTTTTTTTAATTTTTCGAAATAATAGGATATCAAATTTAAAGACTTGATAGTTGCACAATTTTCAGTTTAGATAATTTTGAATAAAATAATTTTGAATTAAACGCCTCCAATTTAAACTAAAAAAATAAAATTTTGAATTAAAAGACTGAAAGTTGTGAAATTAAAAAAATCGAAGTAATAACAACGCGTTCCTTATAGATTGGAAAAACGTTGAAAACTATAACTTCATTATTTATATAATCCTCAAAGAAAATTTTTATTTCAAATTGTAAAGTTAAAAATTGTGTTATTTAAAATAAAAATAGATAGAAACAGAATTGTCTCAAATTGAAACATCAGTAATTGATTAATTTCTTCAAAACTGAATGATTATTATTTTAGATATATGAATTTTTATTTTGAACACTGAATATTACACTTTTTCTTACTCTAGTGTTAAGTTTGCAATCAATAATAAAAAATTTTGAATTTTTAAAGTACGTTTAACAAAAAAAAAATTATTTATTTTTAAAAGATTCGAATTTATATAAAGTCATTAAAAAATTTAAAGGGTTGGAGTATAAAAAAATGTTAATCTCACAATCCTTGATAACTTTTTTTTTTATTTTTAAAAGAAATTCGTATTAGTTTAATTTTGAAAGTTCCGTAGTTTTGACCGTTTTTTTATCATTTTTCATGTGGTAACAACATGTATAGTTTTATAATTTTGGAACATTTGATTTTTTTAAATTTAATTTAGAATGCAATCATAAATTGTCAATATTTAATCACTGAAAATTAAAAATTATTCAAATTTAAAAGCTTTTATTTTTTAAACCTTTTAATTAGAAATAATACCATTTATATTTTTTAAACTTTTAAACAATCCAGTTTTAAAATTCTAATTGTAAATTTTATTAATTTTTTATCTTAAACTCATGGATTTAGATATGATAAAATGTTCAATCCTTTCTCATGAAATTGTTCAATTAATTTATAAATTATACAGATTCAGCCGTGGAGTATAAAAAAATTTTAATGTCACAATCCTTAATAAATATTTTTTTTTTTATTTTGAAAGGAAATTCGGATTTGTTTACTTTTGAAAGTTCCGTAGTTTTAACCGTTTTTTTATCATTTTTCATGTGGTAAAAAATGTATAGTTCTTTAATTTCAGAAGTTTTCATTTTTAAACATTTAATTTAGAATTCAATTATGAAATTTTCAAAATATAATCACTGCAAATTAAACATTATTCAAATTTAAAAGCTTTCCTTTTTTAAAGTTTTTAATTAGAAATAATACAATTTATATTTTTTAAGCTTTTAAACAATCCAGTTTCAAAATTCTAATCTAAAATCATTTAATTTTTTATCCTAATCTTATTGATTTATAAAAGATAAAATGTTCAATCCTTTCTCATGAAATTGTGCAATTTATTTATAATTTATACAGGTTCAGCCCTTTCCGATTCTATTCGAAATATAGACCTTTTTCAACATGTTACCTAATCAAAACTGTTCGATTGGAAGCCTTTTCAATTCAATATCTTTGATTTTCTGCAAATTTGAAGCGTTTAAAAACTTCTTTAATAATGAATTTTTCAATTGTTTATATTTGTAATGTTAACAAAAAAGCGCAGTGACGTGACCGCGAATTTTGCTCCCGTGGACTTACTCGTAATTGGTAATAATATTTGTATGACTTTTTTGTGTGAATTTTCTTTTTTTGATGATAAATCAGCAATATTGAAAGCTTACGTGCTTAAAGAACGAAATGACTGTTTTCAGCGAATGCAAATTTCTTGGGGCACTCTTTCGCTCGTTTATTCAGGATCTCTTTTTCAAGTTTCATTATTCCGCATAAACGGAAACCGTAATACAAATTTATGCGATGCCCGCTCCCCACTAAAAATGAATAAATTCACAACGAGCGCGATGACTTTGCGAATCAAAATGTTCGCCTTCCCTTGTTCCAAATTTAATTTAAATGGAGATAAAGCATGTTGGCTTCAACTTCTCAAGTTTAGATATATTCATATAATAATTAAGTTCTTGTTTTAATGCCGAGGTAGCAGGTAACTAAACTTCATAGGCTTAAAATAGTGAATTCTGGGAGAACATTTAATGAATAAAACATATATAATATTTTAAAAATTCTCGGAAATTCTCGAAATACTAGCGACAAAAGTCTCTGGACTTTCATTTCATAAAATTAAAAAATAAATTAAAGAATTTAAAATTACATTATTAAAAGTTTAATTACTCTTAACTGTAAAAACGTTTCAAGCGCCTACTAATTATTATTATTATTATTATTATTCACACATTAAAAGCTTTTGAAATCCAAAATTTTTAGATGAGGTGAATTAGGGAAATTAGGTGTATTTCATTAGAAAAGAGTTGAAACTGTATTATTTTTAATCCAAGGCATTTAAAATTGAACTATTTTATTTGGATTTTAAGAGCCTGAAGTTGAATGATTCCAAAATAAATTTCCAATATAGGGCAATGTCAAAACTGTAAAAATTAAATATTTTGTTATTAGAATTTAAAAGATTAAATCATAAAAAATTCAAAGGAATTGTATTATAACTAATCAGAAGTGTTCAAAATTAAATAAATTGAAAAATAACATTTTTTAATTTAAATAATTTTCCATTTGAACCGATTAAAATGTAGGCAGTGGCTACGAGTACTGAAATTTCACTGGGAATAGCCGGATTATAATATAATATATCATTAAACAGTTTCATCAATAAATATTTAAAATAGAATTAATCTAAAAAAAGTTTTTTTTGCTGCGGAACTGCGTCTGCTGCGGAACTCTGAAAATTTAACGAATCCGAACATCATTGAAAACTAAAAAAATGTTATGCACGAAGGATTGTGATATTAAAACTAATTATACTTTTCAAAATTCAAAAATTTTACTCGACAAATTAAAACTGGCAAAAGGGAAAAATTCAAAATGGGGAGTTTAGCATGAAATTACAGAACTATAATATTAGATCGAACATCAATTTTAGCCTATTTTAAAGTTAAAAAAGGCAAATTTCAATGTTTAATACATCATTCTGAATTCTTTAGCATTCATTCTTAACAATTTTAAAAATAAATATTTAAAAATTTTAAAAGATTGATTTTTTTTAATCTTCATCTACAAATTGGACAATTTAAGATATTACATTAAGATTTTAAATTTTTTTTTTAAATGGGAAAAAGATTACTTTGATCTCGACTTTTAAAATTGCACAATTGAAAGCCGATTAATTCGATTTTTTTTAGAAATCATTGTCTTAGTTTTGCATTGCTTTAAATAGATTCTGAAGGACTTTAATAAACAATTGTTTAATTAAAAATCTTTTCAACTGGAAATTGTGCATGTATCAAGCCTCTCAAATTGATATTCTACTAGACAATTTGATATGTTTTAATTTAAAATTGCATAATTTAGAATATTTAAATCGAGAATTATTTCGGAAATTTTAAATTTCTGGGAATTTTAAATTACTGGAAATTTTCTAATTTCGAGATTTTTTCCAATATTTTACTGTTCGGGAATTTAATTTTTTTAAGAATCTTAAATCGTCCCTTTAGCAGTGAAATTGTCTCGACATTTTTAATATTTGAATCTGAAACTAGAACAGTGTAAAATTATAAATTATAAATTGAAATTTTATAAATTCAACAGATTATAAATATAATATTTATAATTTTAATATCATATAATATTAAGTGACATTCAAAGTGACTGGATACTTTTTTTCTAAATTATGTGATTCCTTTTAAAAAAATCGATGCCATTTTAACCATTTACAAACTGACAATTTTTAAATATTGTGAACCCTTAAAGTTCAATTATTCTAAAAACTTAAAAAATTAACGAATTGAAAGTTATAGCCTTAAAAATGAAACAATTCCAAATTTCGTTTTAAAATTAAAATGTTCTTAAATTAGGTTGTTGAAACATAAGAGCTTTAATCTGGGCGAAATAAATGAATGAATTGGAAAATTATATATACACATATAATAACTAATGATTATTTTAATTTTATTCATGAAAGAAAAATAAAGAAAAAGGTAGAATTAAAAATACTGAAACCCTGGATATTCAGATTTTGATTAATGGTGGATATCACGCAATGGAGAGCTCCTTGAATATTCGTAACCCTACTGGCATTACGCGTACTGTCCATACTAATGGTACCATTACAAGGGGGTAGAATACTCTCACTATAACACCTAGATCGATCTCTTCCGGTTAGTCAAGACTCCTGACAATTTCTAATTAAGCAAGATAGCTAGAATCATTGATCAAATTGTTGGAGTTACTAACTCTCAAGAATAATTTATGGTATGTGGCCATTTGGAAGGTAGCAATTCCTGCATTCAATCAATCAGCAAACGAATTGTAGGCATAAATAAATATAATTTAAGTACTAAAATGTACTAAAAGCTCTTTAAGGTTCATTATTTCATATGTTTCAATTGAAAGACTTGATCAGAATTAATTAAATACCAATTTTCATGATAAAGAATTTGAAGGTGTAGGATTTCAAAATTAAAGAGTTTCTAAAAAAAGGGATTTAACCGTTGTACATTTTCTATATTAAAAATCAATTATAATTCAAAATTGGAAAATTTACGAAAAAGTAAGGGTTTTTCAGGTGACAATAAACTACTCTATACATTATTAAAATTAATTAAGTTCTAAAAAATGTAGTTCCAATCATATTCCCTTATCTTGGCTAGGTATCGATACTACACATATCGAATCTACACATTATGCAATAGAGATTAATTGAAGGTGGTCAACTCTGCACATTTAATTCATCACATGAGAGTCTACACATAAAGACTACACATTAAAGTCTACACATTAAAGTCTACACATATTAACTCTGCACATTAATTCTTTTTAATTGTAAGTTTCGCTATATTTTTCCAATGCATGTTGGCCTGCTAAACTTAAAAATGTCTTTGAATGATTTATATGAATTAATTGGATCGTAAACCACGACTTTTATTTAAATATTTCGGTTCACTGTACTTTAAATACGAAATTGGTCATGAAAAGTGGCACTAATATTCGTTGCATATTTGATGATGTTTACGCTGATACCATTTGCAACCAGATTTATCTTTTCTAGCTTGAGAAATATTTATAGTATTCGTAAACTCGAACATTTTATCATTATGCCTTTTTTTGATAAAAAGAAAATGATGAGAGTTATAGTATTTTCAAAATCCAAAAAAACAAACTACAATGAACATGTTAAGCCAAATAACGCATTATATAAAAAAAGTCAAGAGATTTCCTGTCAATCGTAAAAAATAAGATCAAAAATTTAAACTGTAAATTCTTGAAAAAACGACACAGTAGATGAGCAGAATTAAAAGACAAAAGTAGCTTAACCAAAAATATGTACAAGTTAGTTATACGTTCTGATTATAAAAATATATTAAAAGTAAAAAAATAAACTTTTTCAAGTAGAACACAAGATACAATAATATTTTATTTAACAACATTTTTGCCTAAATTATATCTACATTGAATATAGACAAACTAAATTAATGCAAAAACGACACAAGTTTCAGTAAAATGTTTACTAATAACTTCTATTTTGATAGAATGCGAATTATTTTAATGATGAAAAGAATGCAGTAAAAATACTTATGTTCCAATACTAATGTATATTATGAATGATTATAAAATAAATTTATTAAATTTATATACATTTATCAGCGTGGCTAAGAATAAAATTTGATACAAAATAAGAAAAAAATATAAAAATAATTATGAAAAATAAAATGCGTGCACTATTTCGCAATATCTGAATAAGCGCAGTACCAAACCGAGGAGCAGAAATAAATATAACATACATTTGTTATATTAGAGTTGAAAATAATGTAGGAAAGTTCGCATTTTCGTCCAAATGAAATACGAAGATACGTCATGAGAATGTCATCGTTAAAGCCGAAGGAGCTTTAATAATTTTTAAGTTTTGGAATCAGACCTGTTATAATTTTCATCATTACAAATTAAAATTATGTCAGTTTGATCTCTGTCATGATTTTATTAAAGCAGTTAAAGATTATGAATGTATCAAATTAAAAATAACATTAATTTTGCAAACCTCAAATATAAAAATTACATAAACTTTGAATTACTATTTTGAAAAAAGAATCGCAAGCATTTATACTAATACAAAAAGCTTAACCATTGAGAAAAAACTTTCATAAAGTTTTGGGTCACAATTTCACGCCAGGGTGTCTCTTAACAAGAGAAAAAAGGCCCTAAACGAATCTTGGCATAATTCAATTTATGTTAACGACACCAAGGGCGGATCAGAGCGACAAGATTTATCATACGCAGAGTAAGAGAACAAAAAGAAGGCAGCACCAATCTTTATGGCGCAGTTAGGGACATAATTTGAAAAGTTTTCTCGTTAATTTGAGCAAAATGTACCGGACGATGACGTGTCGAACGGATAGACCTGAGGCTAAACGCCCGCAAAAACGGACTGAAAACCGGAAGGCTTTTCGAAAAACGATGAACGAATAGAACTAATATTCCAACTATCAAAATTTACCCCATTTATTAATTGTGAAACTTTTTCATAACGGCTTTTTCCGCTTTTATTGGACGCGCAGTAATCTCAAAACGGATGCATACCGTTATCAGCGGAAATAAAAATTTTTAATGCCAGCGTCCACAAAAAGTTACTAAAATGCCATTCTTTTAGAGAATTAAAAATTTTCACAAAAAATGTGTGGAAAAATTATTTCGTAAACTGATTGGAACAGAAAAAGTTCACACAAAGCAGATTATCAATATAAACGAATAAACTCCGTTATTTATGAATTCTAAATTCTTGATTTCGTAAGAGAACATTTCTAAATGTTTTATCTATATACTTTTTACTTTAACGCATATATGCACTTTTTCATGAAAGCAAGCTACTATTTCATTAAATCCCTGATTCATGTACGTACATAATAAGCACGAAATATATGAGGCGCAATTTCAGTAGAAAAGGATTTGATATGGTCAGACAAATAGGCAGGGTAACTCGAAAATAAATCATGCTAAACTAGCTACATTTACATTCCTCTACTGCAAGCAAATCAAATTAACCTGTGCACCAAAGCCTATCGATATCAATTCATGAAATATTTTAAACAAATTAATCAATTAAAAAGTGGTTATAAATGCTTTAGAAACTTGCTTTTATTCAAAGTTCTAATTAAAACTACTCGTATATTACTGTTATTATTTTTCTCTACTTTATTTGTGTAATAAATGCATTTGTATAACTTATAATTATTAAATAAAATGGTTTCCCTTGCTTGGAAATTCTCTATCGTTGATTTTGAAGGTATGCATTTTGCAATTCAGATAAAAAGATAAAATTTTTTTAATCCTGATATATAATTTAGACATTAAGAAGAATTTACTTTAAATATATAATTTAATTAAAAATTTTAAATCATCAAATTTTAATCGGTCCGATTTGAACATGATTTGAATTCAGAAAGTTCCAATTTTTAATTATTATTTTTGGGAAGCTTTTAATTATGAAGAATACAATTTCGATTTTTTTGAATTTTAAATGGCCCTATTTTCCAAACTTCAATCCGAACATATACCATTTTTAAGGTTTTGAAATTTTCGTATTTTCAAAAATTAATCTGAAATCGTTCAATTTTGTGATTCTTGAATTAAAAATCAAACTGTGCAATTTTAAACGAATTGAATTAGAAATGGTACTTTCAATTCCTTTCTAAGGAAATTGTCAAATTCTCATGACTGGAATCTGAAATTTTTTAATGATAAGACCTTCGGATTAGAGTTTATTAAATTTCAATTAAAAATAGTTAATTTATAAACGCTTTTATTTAGAAATGCTGCAATTTTTGTTCCTTTTCAATCCATTCAAAAAATTGTCTTTTTCCCGTTTTACCTCATTTAAAATGGTCGGATTTGGAAAATTTTTGATTCGAAATCGTTGACAGCCGGTCATTTTTCCGATGGTTCAAGTGACCGAAAATTAAAATAGCGAATATTAGGATACCGAAATTTATTTTAAGGGAAACTAATTTACCGAATAATTAATTGAACTAAAACCATTTCAACGAATGTTGAATTATTCGAAAATAGTTTTAGCGAAGATTTAGTTTTCCGAAAGTCCATTTTGTTCAGTTTACCGAAAAATCAGTTAAGCGACAGGTGACATATCCGAAACTCATTTAAGCGGAGGTTCAAATGTCCTAAAATTTAAAAATTATTTATTTGCATTTAGATAGATGTTCAATAACAAATATCCATTTATAATTCGTAATCAATTTGATTGAAGGGATAAAAGCAGTGAAAATTCAATAAAAAGAAAAATGACGAATTGAGTTAAGCCTTACGCGCCGAGGAAGAGAAAATAAAGGTTAGTATTATTTTTATTAGAATTATCATTTTTATTTTTATTGGGCAGTAACCATCTTAACTCTGTGACAATATTTTAAATTTTTAGAATAATAATACTACTCTTTATTTTTTATTCCTCGGTGCGTAACCTTTCACTCAATTTTGGTCATTTTTCTTTAACGTAAATTAATGTATATTAACTATATAAGGTTTTTGTTACTCATTTTGTGAAATTTAGCTTTTTTAGCAAATTAGTTTTGACTTGAACCACCAGAAAAATGATCGGCTGTCGAAATCATGTAGCACATGTTCTTTTATCTCAAAGACGTTTAAAAACTTGTAAAATTAAAATTCTCATTAAAATTCTCATTAAAAATTCTCGTGTGTGTAAAAAATAATTATCTGGTGTGAAAAGAGTAACAGAATGTGAATTTTTTCTCTCCACGTATATTGCACTATAAATTTGCCAAATACGGATAAATTGTATGCAGACGTAGGCAGTTGGAAACCAGGTGGTTACCATTTCGTGGACTGGATAGCAATTAGAGTTTCTGTGTTTTTAGTGTTTGGAGTAGCAAGAGAGTCTGGTCCTGACACCTCGATAGGTAGGTACCAAACTCGTACGAAAAGTCCCTCTTCATCCCTCCTACCCCCCCCCCCTCACACCTTCTACATACCTCTAAACCCAAACTCATTGCGTGTACGCACACTGATTTCACAAATGAATTTACATGTGTCAAGTTCCTCTTGATGAAATTACCTTTCTCCCACCGGAAGTCGTGAAAGCCGAGGGTGTCACGCTGAGGCGAAATAGGATCAAGACGTCAAGGTCTAACGGAAATGAAGGCAATACACGACGTGAAATCGCTATTCCTGAATACCAAATCCTATAGATTGCGCGCCAGAGGAATAATCGATTTTGGTGCTTCGACTCTTCGATGGATTTATTGCACGAAGATATTAAATTTGAGATCATGATTTTTATTTTTTTTATTTAAGTTCCAAAAAATCAGAAGAAAAAAATTTGACGAAGATGCAGAATAATGCTTGTCTGGCCTGACCACTGGTTTTTACTAAAAAACGATATAAGTGCATTACCATTTGAGCCACACTGCTCCCTATCATACAACTTTTTTTGTGCAAGTTACAATATTATAGAGAAACCAAAATTAAATTAAATGTGAAGGCTTCAAGTTAAGCCTTAAATAATTTCGTTTAGACGAACAGAGATGGTTCTCATACAATTCAAAATTTTTGAATTTCAAAGACTATTTCATTTTAATTTACAAAGTTTTTGATGCGTAAATTAAATTTAATTTTAATTACATAATTTCTCAGATTGTCTCAATTTGATTATCCCATCTGAATAGATAATGAATAATAATATCTTTCAATATTTTTTATTTTAAATTACTCTTTTTATATTGGTTTTTCATCTTAAATTATACATGTACGAATTTTTGAATTTCAAATAGTTCAATTGGAAAGACCTTATATACTTGTTTAATTTAAACTAAAGTTGAAATTAACAGAAAATACCAGAAAAAATGAGCAAAATCACTTCTCATAAAGGATTATTTTGTACTTATTCTTGATCTGTTTTCTATAATCATGATAAATAATTTAAGATAATGATAATAATATTTTTTAACTAATATGATAAATTACATTTCGTTCAATTATTAACTAATAGAATTTAATTATTTTGGACCCCAAAGGCAAATCACTCAAGTAATAAATCTTTTCCATTTAATTTTAAATTTAAATCTCTTTTTTAATTTACTAGATTCACAATAGCTTTTATCTTATAGGTATTTCTCGGATAATTAATTATGAATAATTAATCAGTAGCCATTATATGCTTTATAAGGGCCAATATATTCATTTCATAAAAACAAATCAATCTAATACTAAAATTATTGGTGTATTTTAAAAATTAAGAATTTATTCTCGTATAAACTTCAAAGAAATTAACAAATCTTTATATATCACAATTTTATTTGGCCGCACAGGCCTGATAAATACACCAGTGGATTCGTATCATTATTACGAACAAATTAAGTACTGAAAATGTCAATATAATTCCAAAAGTAGGAAGAAAAAATTTCACAAACGTTAAAATTTGTTACTTATTATGTTGCTTCTTTCCTAATACTAAAAAACGTACTTATAAGTAAAAATTATAATTTTATATAATTTTTAAAGCTGCATATTTGTGTATAGAGATTAGGAGTATTAGAGAAAGAAAGCTGTTATGAGAAGAAAATTATTGTACGAAAACCCTGAATTATCTACTAAACTTAGTGGGAGGTTTTTAATATACATTTAAATTATTTTTAGGTTCTTATAAATCAATTCACATAAACATGTAAGATTTCTATTTTTGAGAATTTGATTGTGTCGAACGTTTCTTTATAAGAGTTTTCTTAATATACAGGGTGGGTTATTTTAATGTATCCACCCTAAAATCTCCGGAAATAAGCAATATACATAAAGTATATATAAATCGGTTTTGACCTTGAGATAAATTTTAAACGTTCTTTGAAGGTCACATTGATTTTTTTAAATTGAAACCCCTATTTTGGACATAAGATTCTGAAAAAGCCGGAAATTTTACGTCCGAAATGATAGTTAGAGTCAATTTTCACAAGGTCAAATAAAGGTTAAATGGAGGTCAAATTTCAAAAATCATGCAGAACATGATTTTTTTGTTTTATTTTTCTAACACGTTTGGGCAACACAAAGCTGGGGTGGATTTGGGATCAATGGAGTTGATCACCTTGATCATGAGGCCAACTTGGAAGGTTATTCGAAGGTCAAAACATTTGTTTTCTTCAACTAATACACCCGAACCCAAACCCACAGACTCACAAGCTCCAAACCAAGAAACTCCACACTTTGACCTTCGAATGATCCCCAGCTTTGTGTCGCCCAAATGTATTACAAAAAGAAAACAAAAAATCATATTCTGCATGATTTTTGCAATTTGACCTCAATATAACCTTTACTTGAGATCGTGAAAATTGGCACTAACTATCATTTCGGACGTAAAAGCCCCGCTCTTTTAGAATCTAATGTCAAAAATAGGGGTTCAATTTAAAAAAATCAATGTGACCATCAAATAACCTGGAAAATTTATCTCAAGGTCAAAACCGATTTTGTAGAAAGATGGCACCCATTGTCTTGAGCAAACTTTTGTCAAAACGATTTTTTTTTATACTGCTTATTTCCGGAGATTTTGGGGTGGATACATTAAAATAGCCCATCCGGTATATCTTTAAGTATACACATTTATGAAAAACTTATAATGAAAAACTAAAACAAATTTGCGATACAAAAAATCGAAAATAAATAGAAAATTAAATTGAAAAACTTCTTTTTTAACATACCTAATGGGGACAGCTTTCAACATTTTATCGAATTATATCAATTAATTACTACCCTGCGTTCAAAAAATTTGATTTACAGGGTTGGGTACTGCTGCCAATACTAACAAGAAAATCCTAAAGCATATCAATTTTTCAGATTCATTTTCTATCATTCTCGCGATACCTAATCTTTCTGATATTGAATCTGAAGTTTTAAAAGGTAAATAATGAAGTTATTATATTTGAAATTGTTCAATCTTAAAAACGATTTCATTGTTATTTATCTTAAAAGAAAAGTTTAGACCTGACAGATGAGAAGAAATATTGAAAAGCCTAAATCAATCAATAAAAGAAAATAAAAAGTAAATATATCAAGAAGAAATTAATCAACCATTTTTTGCGAAATATTAATGGAACAAAATGCTTTTCATTCTAATTTTCAGGGTTTCGTAGCCACAGGCAGAAACCCTAATAATTTCAGTCGGATGCCCGTCCGTTCATCCGTGCGTCGTACTTTTTTCTTGGAAGAGGAAGCAATTGGTCGGCAAAAGTACTGTTAATGAGGGAAAGCCCATGAAGTAGAGAAAATAAAAAACAGTAAGGGGAGGAGATCAGGGGAAGTTATGAGGAGGGAATTTCAGGAGGGAGAAAAAAAATAGTTTGCAAAAAAAGGGGGAGTATGGGAGGAAAATTAGAGAAGGGGTAAATTTGAACAAGTTAATTAAGGTTTTAATAGACTACGACACTAATTTTTCTAATCTGGGGTTATTTTCAGTTCATGAAATGGTATGGAAATTTTATTAGAGGCGCAATAGTATTGTAAGAAAAGGGTCTAGAAAGACATTCTCTCTCCTCTTTGAAATTACTTAAGACCTTACTAAAAATTCTGCACATCATCCCAGAACTTAAATTTTCCACGAAATGGAATTGAAATAAGATTATGTTTGGCATAAAGCTATGCTGCGTGTTGGATGTGCTTTACCACTGCTTTGTTCCATGAAGAAAGGTTTTCGCTTTCACCAGGGTGTTTTTTATTCTCCCCATTCTAGTATTCTCACACATCTAAGGGGAAGAAGGCCATTCACTTTCAGTACTTAACTGTACGTGACACGCTGGAGCACGCAAGGCTTTTTTTCGCTCTCGAAATGAAATAAACTCGAAATCAACAACGGTTGTTGTATTGTCGCTGATAATGAGAATGACGGGCCGAGGGTGGTGAAAGGAAGCATTGATGTAGAGTCTAACTATAGTTATAGAGCTTTGTCGTTCATTTGGCGATGAGAGATTCCCTCGGTGAGGAACAGAAATGGGTCCTGGGAATTAGGGAAGGGGATAAAGGGGAGAGTGTCTAGAATTTAATTGTATCCTTTGAACCGTCCCGGCTTTGTCCCCGAGTTTTCGTCCTTGGGGAATTAATTCATTCGCGATTCGCGTTCCATTCCCTCACGAAGTCTGAAGTTCTCTTCTCGATCGCCTCTTCTTCAACTAACCAGCCGAAGCAGTCTCCGCCAATTTATAACGTATTCGAGCCACTTTGAGGCTTCGAGGATGCTCCCGTTCTTCACCCTGCCTTCGATTCTTACCCGGCATCCGGGACCTTTTCCTCTTCCTTCGAATTAGGCGCGGAAGTCGCGTAGTTCAATTTTCAGAGGTGGGGGTTTCATCGTATCGAGAAACCTTCCCTTTCAAGTTCATCGAATCTCTGAGTAATTCTGATTACAACTTGTCTAAGAAAGGTAGGATCGCTTTCGATTTAGCTGGACATAGATGTCCAGCTTAGAGTGTCAGAATGTTTTGGTATTTGAATATATAATTCTATGGTGAAAATCAAAGAACACGTATCTCACAAATTGATTAAAACTTATTTTTTTTTTGATTTGTTGAAATAATTCACAGATTGCCTCTTGCTCTTTCATAATATCTTCAATCGTATTAAAGAACAAATAAAAAATTATTTTTGGAAGATAATTTTCCCTGCGTCAAAAATGGTTAAGCTTCTTTTAAACTTATAAGATGTTTTCTTTATGTAAGAAGAAACAGTAAACAAATAAGAGAAAAAATAAAAAAGGTGGGACTTGCTAGAGTAACTTCTTTATTTTTTTATCAAATTTTAAAAAACATTAAAAAGGCTAGAACATTTTCGAGGATGTGAATTTTTTAAATAAATGTTTTCTCCCAATTGATGCAAGATATTACAAAAGAGCAAAAGGTATTTTTTTGTATAAAATTTCCACATGTGCAAAGTTTTTTTCAATTTGAAGCAGTACTTTACCAAAAATGAATCTCAAAAGATATACAGTACATATTACCTCTTATTTCTCAAAATAAAAACAGAAACCCATTATTTTAAGGAGAAACTTTTTTAAACAAACAACTGTATTTGTAGATCATTTCCTTATTTTAAACATTGGAAACAGGCAAGATAAAAAGGATGTTTTGTCATAAAAAAGCTATGATCTATTAAACTTCCATAATTTTTTAAAATTTGGTAAGAAGCGAAGGTGAGATAATAAACTGATAATATGATTTCAAATGTTAAAATCATAGAGATTTTTTCCTCATTGACCTGATAATCACGACACCCACTTTAATTATATTTACATAAGGTAGAGCCCATTCCCGACTCACACAAAACACACCTTCACATCATCGATTTTTTTCAACTGGCTACTTCTATGATTAGTAGAAAAAATATAAATTGCCGAAGATTTCACTTTAAAGTTTTGTAAAAAAAATAATTGGAATTTTTCTTTTGTAAAATTTTTTGAGTCTGTAAAGAAAAAATTGTACTATTTAGCTAAAGGCTGTTTCGCTTATCTCAGTTTCAATCTAATTAACTAAAACTCTTTTATGTAATGTAAAAATTCTTAAAAGATACAAATCTTGATGTTCCAATTTATTCCAGCAGCTCCTTTATGGTTATTTTTCATTGTTACAAACAATTATATTCTTTAAACTAAATCTCGTCCTAAATATTATTTGCTTTACCTAAATTCCTTGTTTGTAGCCAGAGAAAAATGTGTGTATTTGCATCCAGAAAAAGTAAAAAAAGTTGAAATTTGTTTTAGGATTAAATTTTGTTTAATTCCTAAAGGTTTAAAAACTATAGGCAATTTTTTAAATAAACAGTTTTTGCTGTAAAAAAGTAATAAATGTAAGCATTTTTTTTTTAAATCTGAAATTTAGAATTTTTTGAAAATTTGCAACGGCCATGTATTTTGGAAAGTTTTGAATTTGTCGAACCTGAAATTTTTCAACTTGGTTTGCAATTTTATTTTTAGGAAAGAAACTTTATCCAGTTTTTACAATTCGGAATTTTTTGCTTTGTTTAAGTCTTTAAACAGCACAAAAAAATTCCACAAATAAAAAATAATTAGATGCTTATTTTATTCAGGCTGAAAAAATTGTGGTCAACATATTGAACTTTTGCTACAAAATTGTATATTTAACTCACCCCAAAAAGTGAATATTTTTGCACATTTAAAAAACCGTAATTATATTTTTTAATTTTTATTACTGGTTACTAGCAAAAACTGTATAATAAAAATATTTTACTATTTTTTTCTTCTTTAGTTATTGATTTATATTCTATGTAAATAACCAAAGACAAAACATGAATAATAATCAAACAATTCCTTAAACTTTTTTCACACAAAATTTTTTTTCAAAGAATTTATGTAAAGTACGTAGGTTTTATTAATTTTTCTTTGTATTCATCAATATCACATTCAACCAAAATTGTTATCAATTAAACTCTTTGGCTTTCTATATTTTCTCTACAAAACAAATAAATAGCCCAAGCTTAGAAAAAATCGATGCAAGCTACAATAAAAGCAAATCTCAACATCAAGAGATGAATTTGGAACTATAGAAACACCAACTCTACCAAATTATTAACCCATAAAAAAATAAAAACCCTATAAAAAAAGCTTTTAAAACTCCACTTGAATTCGAACTTTAAGAGCCAACTAAACTACAACTCTGGACCCGTAAACCATCAAACAGTTCATATCCTTTGATAAATAAACTGAAAACATCGCAGATCCGCTTGAGAGAGTAAACAGCAGTGAATTGAAGAGTAAAGTGAAGTGAAGCACTGGTTACGGTGCTTAGAGATAAGTAGGAAATACGAGCAGGTCCTTTTTATTTCGTAACCGAGAGAAGAAAGAGGAAGGACCTGCCAGCGAGGATTGCAAAGAGTCAAACGTATTAAAGGATAAACAACACAGGAAGAAATTACAGGGTCGTAAGTTTCAGGTTGTGCTCTCATTCTCGACGTTAGGATTCCCCATGACCATCGTAAATCTGTCTAGAAACACACATGTACGTCGATATTCCAGCTGATTCCAGGCAAGGATTCCTCCGCTACGAGACGCCATAAATACTGTCCTCTGTACCTAACCAGCCCCCTCCCCCTCCCCACCCAAAACCAATATGTCACCCTACGAGTGAGAGCCAGCTCTTAGTTCTACAATATTCGCGTCTACTCGTGCACAATTCTACAATTCTATATGTGCTCGAGACCGTGACGCAGCCAGGTTTAAACCCCGCTTACGCAGGAGCTTTCAGGGGCAGTGTCCGATACCTCTAGTGTTTCTACATATATATACATATTTCTGATTCCCGTACAACCTTACTGTAAATGTCGAAATGGGAGGCTTTAAATTTGAATAGGGATACTTGACAATCTAGTTATTCTCTTCACTCTTGAATAGACAGATCATGTAATCTGATTTTGAAACCAATAAGAATATTTTAATTAAGGTACCTATCGTGCCAAATGTCAGATATCTGAAGAACATAGTTTTTCTATGTTTATATGAATCAAAATATTATAACTGTTGTCATTTCAAATGAAAAATATTATTTAAAATGAAAAATATTATAATTTACAAAAAAAAAATTAATTTTAACAACGTTTTTTGCAATTAAATTGCTTCTGACCTTCGCGTCGCTTCTTGGCAATTGAGACTCCGGATTCTATAACCACACGGAAAAAAATACGGAACCAAATAGTTGTCTAGTTTCGAAACTTATTATTACCAAAAATTTGTAAGAATAGAAAAGTGTGTCACATAGGACGAACAAATAAGAAAAGACGGACTGCGCCGATCTTATTGACTGTAGTAGCCACTCTCTCCGCGCTATGGGACTGATTCGGTCGGTCCCATGCTCGGCAGAAACAGCTACCGTCGCTATGTAAGAGCGGCGCACTCCTACTGCAGGCGATTGGCAGTCCGCAATTCGTATGCTTTGAGTGTGTATAGCGTGCGTCTGCTGCGGTGGCCACTATAGTACACTATACTATAGTATACTCTCTCGATCACGAGGCGACCCCGTTTTGCCGAGCATGAGACTGATTCGTTCCCAAGCTGGAAGGCGCGGTGTCACCTAACTATTTTGGAAACAAATGATTTCATACATGGCATATTTGTTTCTAAACACAGTACAAGATAGTTGCAATCTGTTTGGGTCATATGTGCAACTAAAATGGGAATTTATTGTTACTAATTTGCTTTTAATATTAAACTTAAATTGGGGTCAAATGATTCCGGCACTCCTAATGGGATATTACAGTTCCATATTTTTTTCCGAGCACGCATAAAATTTGCCTAGCCGCAAATCAGGCCGCTCGAGTTGGGCCTGATGACTTGAAAATCAGTTTTCGAAAATTTAAATTTTTAATACATCACTTTGTGGAAAATTTCATGGCGCATCTTTTTTCTTTCAACAAAAAAGTTATATCTTTTACCGTTTCTGTAAAAAATCAAAAAAACTTAATTTTTCAGACCAGCAAATTTACTAAATATTTTCACTTTAACTTCCTCCGAAAGACAAAGTTCTTTATATTTCAAGATAAAAATTTAATACACTGTCCTTTAAACTGTTGTTAAGATAATGCGCAATTTAAAATTTATCCATTTTGTTAAATAAAAAAGTTATACAGTTTTTGGCAATCAGTATTAAAATAACGTTAGACAATTTTCAAACGCTTCGTTTATCGAGGGAATTTTGAGTACGACCAAGCTTCCAGCAATAAGAATGCTTAGTAGGATAAATTTAAATTTTCTGAAAAGTTTTACCCTAATTGAATTATTCGTTAGCCAAATAGAAGCATTTGAATAGCATGGATCGAGTGCGTGATAGGTAACAATTTCGGAGTTTCGACCTGCTCGACCACAGTCCTCGCCTCTGGACTAGAATTATTTTAGTCTATTCATTTGTTTACACTATCAAGTTTAAATTTGAACATCAAACCACAAGCAATTATTCTTTTGTTAGGACAAAATCATTAAATATTTATATCTTACATTATATATACGTATTTATAGGATGATTACAAACATTCAGAAAAGTATATCTCACAACACAAATTTTAAAACAAAATAATAATTTTATAAACAAAAAAAAATCAATTTTTTACTAAAAGAGATGAGTTTTAAACCAAAATTATGAATTTTTAACAAAAAAGTTTAATTTTTATCTACCAATAACTTATTTTTTTCTTGAAAATGTTGTAGAACTTCATTTTACTGGTTTTTATTCAAACTAAACTTGTTACTAATTATACTACTAATGAGATAAAAATGGTTTAGAATATATTAAATACTTATTATAAAAACAGCATGAATAGAGTTCGTAGGCAATCTTATAAAGAACATAATGAACCGATAGAGTATTATAAAGAAAAAATAAACATTACGGCTAATTTTTAAAGATAAAATAAAACGGAAAACTTAGATCAACTATTTCCAAATAAATAATTGCGTCTTAAACTATTCTTTCTACAGTAAATTTATATTTCGTTCCCAAAATTTGTTAGACTTAGAAATGTGGCTATCTTTTTTGATTTCATAAATCAAGTTAAAGATTGAGTAATGGGCTTGTCAACAACAAATACCTTGCATTTTACCTTGATAATATTATTAGCCCTATTTTCTTTGTTTCTATTTATTTTTCTACCTCCAGTTAGAGTTTCTGGCAAACTCAATATTAACTTTTTTAGTTATTTATTTTCAATATTTATAGATTTATTTGCTTAGAAAAAAAGTACAATGTTCTCTAAATTTTAAAAGATGTGTAATTGAATTGAACATTGTATACAAACATAGTTGTATTCTAACGGGCTAAATAGCGTGGTGCAATCGGGCTCCGCAGTTATCGCCCCTAACGTGCTCAGTCAATGCTATTTGAATGATCCTATTTTGTTAAAGAAAAATTCAATTAGGGTAAAACTTTTCAGAAAACTTAAATATATCCTACTAAGCATTCTTATTGCTGGAAGCTTGGGCGTACTCAAAATTCTCTCGATAAACGAAGCGTTTGAAAATTGTCTAACGTTATTTTGAGACTGACTGCCAAAAAATTTAGAACTTTTTTATTTAACAAAATAAATACATTTTGAATTGCACATTTTCTTAAGAATAGTTTGAAGAAAAGTGCATTAAGTTTTTATCTTAAAAAATATAAAAAACTTTGTCTTTCGGAGCGAGTTGAAGTGAAAATATTTAGTAAATTTGCTGGTCTGAAACATTAAGTTCTTTTGATTTTTTACAGAAACGGTAAAAGATAGAACTTTTTTGTCGCAAGAAAAAAAAAGTGCCATGAAATTTTCTACAAAGTGATGTGTTAAAAAGTTAAATTTTCTAAAACTGATTTTCAAGTCATCATGGGCCAACTCGAGCGGCCTGAAGCGGCTAGGCAAATTTTATGCATGTTTATAGAATCCGGAGTCTCAATTTTTGAAAAATGATTGCATTTTAATAAATGACGGCTTATTTTTTCTTTTAATTGCAACAAACATGGTTAAAATTAATGGGGTTTTTGTGTGTGAATTTTAATATTTTCCATTAAAAAATAATGTTTTTATTTGAAATGACGTCAGTTATAATAGTTTTATTCTCAAAATCATAGAAAAACTATTTGTTTTGTATAACTGATTTTTCACAAAAAATCTAACCTAAGTACACTGACGAAAAAGTACTGTTTAAGGGATATGCTGTTCATGTGAAAAACAGTTCGAAAATGCTCTTTAGATGTCATTTTATCGATAAGAATGAAGAATTTTGTATAATTATGTACTAATATAAATTGAGAAACTTTTGTATACTCTTGAATTATGTATATTTTTATTATTATTAAATTATAAAGTTAATGCTGCCTTGAAGCATGATACCTCCCACTCTAGTTAGAATACGGGAGTGAAAGGACCCAGCACCAAATGCAGGGATCACACGAAAAAGGGGAAAAATATGGGAAAGATTTAACATTTATTTTTACATGTCGAAAAGAACACATTTTTTTTAAAGAAATCTTATATTTTTAAATAATTTCCAATTTTTTAGTGATATAAGAAAGTACGAGAAAAAATAAAATGAGTTATATACACCATTTTTATATGTTTAACATCATTCTCAAAAATATTTCTTAACAAGATATATTATTTCTTCCTTACTATAATTAATAAGACTTAAAACTACACTCTTCAGTAGAACGAAGAAAAAATGCAAATGGATAACCATTTTTGGGCCGATATCAAGTAAAGAAAAAATGTACTAATCGTTTAAAATACGAGAATGTTCTCTTTTTAAATAAAAAATTCAAAATTTTCAAAATTCAAACAAAAAATTGAAATTTTTTACCATTTTTTAAATATGTACCAAAACGTGTGTTTTGGATTGATTCGAACCTGAAATTTCTTAGCTTGAACCAAAGACGCATGTTATTATTTTTTATTTTAAGGAACATTGTTTGATTGTGTTTATAACGTTCCTAAACCGCAACAAATGAAAATCCAAATATCTTAAATCAAGACAAATGTTCTTTTTCTGAAAAAGCAGAATGATCAAATTTTTCCTCAGTTCAAGCTCAATAAACTTCAGGTTCGAGATATTCAACTTTTTTAGTTGTGTGCATAGGGCTCAATAAAAAAACTTTTTTTTGCACATTTTCAAAACAGTTTTTAGTGAGCAAAAAATGTATTTTTAATATTCATAATTTTGTATTATTGTTCATTAGTCAAATCTGTAAACATAAGAAATTCGTCATAATTTTTAAAACGAAAGGAAATACTTTGAATTTGAAATTGAATTAGACCGATTTAAATTTTTTTCACATTTGTCAAATTCCAACCCACCAGTAACTGTTCCAATTTTATATTGGATGAAAACTTCTGTCTTCAGTTTTCACATTTTCAACAGGCTTTAAAATGTTTCAGCTTAAACATTTTTTTAGGAGTATTTATTTTTAATGGTTTAGCACTTCAAAATAAGTACTTTATTTATTCATAAATAATGTATTCAATCGTTATAATTATTTTGATTATTATTCAACAATAGGTACACTTAGTAGTTTTACAGAATCTTCAGCTTAATTTTTATATTGAATTTTCAAATATCGTATAGTTAAAGGGAAGAAGGGGAAGTTTTTTGAAAACAGGAGGAACATGAAAATTTCAGCAAAAAGGGGAAACTAAGAAAAAAGGGAAAGACTGTGCACCCTTCAAATGTACAAAAAAAGCTTTTAGCGAAAATGTATCATTATAATTTTGTTACATTTTGGAAAATGTAGATAAATAATTTGAAGAAAAAAATCATTACAAAAATTAACTGTTTCTACTCAAGCAATTTCCAACCTTCCGATTTGAACATATTTCTTAATAAAACAATTCGTTTATCACTGAAATTTTATCTTTCTCTAACCCTCTTTGTTAGTTTCGTACCCATAAACTTCATAAATTCATGATTTTGTGCGTTCAGGATGTTCATAAGTTATTTTAACTTCCCTTAAACATTCGTGAAAAGAAAATTACATTTCCTAAAACGCAATTTACTTTCCAGTTTCCTTTTTTATCCCTTCAAGATTCAAGCAAGAAAATCAACATTTACAAAAGGCTGAAATCATAGGAATAATAAAACAACTCCAGCTATGTACAAGGATTATTACTTAATCGAACAGAAGACTAAAATGTAATGTTCATCTATGTTATTATAAGAATCATCTATGAAGATAAAAAATGATTACTCGCCATTCATACAAATTCTTTATCTGCAATAGAGTTAGAATTATAAAATTCCTTATAACTGAATGAAAAATCTAACAATAGCTAATATTTCTCTCTAAGATTATAAATCTGCATCGCGAGTTATTTTTATTTTTCTAATGCATTTTCTATTGCAATTACATCATCATCCGCGAGAATTTTAATAGAATTTTTTTCTTTAGTTAACTACTTCAATTATAATTAAAATAACACAAGATGATCTCACTAGAATTTGTGATTAACTGACTACAAGCATAACAAATTAAATAAGCAAACAGTTTTATGTAATGAAATTTCCCGTGTTTTTACTCAAATCATCAAGGCCTAAAATACAATTTATGTAAATTAATTTTTCTTAAATACTAATGTTACAAATGTGTACGATTCTTTTTTAATAAAATAATTTAAAATAGTTCAAATCTATATGAAAGACATCTGAGTCAACGGAGTAGATTATCAATGCATGTGTATAACAATATTCTTTGCATATGTCACCTAATTAAATGAAAAAAAAAATATAAAAAAAATAAAAATTTACGATTTGCGACCGCATAACGCAATCTGATGTATTTCTTCTTTTGCGTTGATAATCTTAATACAATAGGAAGAAATAAATCGAAATCGTGAAAATCTCTAGATGCGTGACATTGGTACCTACTGATTTTTTGCATTATGTTTTTCGCAGATATATTTTTTTTCAATAAGAAATTTTCCACAACACACTTTTCCATTTAGAACTGCACACTACAAGAACAGAACGAAAATTCAAATAACGCCTCAACTTCTTCCTACATTTGGAAGATTCAAATTAGCAGCTTAAATGCCAGGACTTTACTTCTGTCAAAGTTCCCACTGTTAGCATATTCTTAATCAACCATTAGAATTTCAATCACAAACCCGACTCAGAATAAGCAAGCGAGTCTCCAGTTCACTCGTTTGAGTGAATACGACCTTGAAACTTCAAGAACGAAACAATTCTTCTCGGATCCTTGTGCAAATTTAATCAATAGGATTTTCACTCACCATGAAGAGCCTTGAGATACGCCTTCCCTGCATTTATCAGCTGCCTCGCTCCCGGATTGAATTTTTCCAGGATATTCTGAAATCATAAAAAAAGGAATGCACTTTCACGTTCGAGCTTAATGAGTCACTTAAATTAAAATAGTCTAATGCATCAATTACGCTACTAGAAAAATGGTTTTCCAGAGCAAATGTGGAAAAAGGAATAAATCTTATAATCGTATCGGAAACGGTAGACCTTGAACGCTCCTAGTTAACGATAACGACTTTGCTCCAATCAGATTAAAGCAGTTAGATTAATTAGATGGAGGTTTGCGTTAAATTCCAAAGAGCCCCTCAGTTTCGGTACTTAACCTCGATCGATTGTCAGGTGCGGCATTCTGAAGATGTCAGTGGAAAGGGCAATCAACATGTTGCATAATCCAAATAATCTAAGGATAATATTGCGTTCTTCAAAGAAATAAATTGTAGAATGGTCGTTTAAGTGGGTAAAAAAAAATAAAATTTCCGTTTATCCATAAGTCCCCTTCTCCACGCCAGCTCAAACACAAAAAAGAACCATAAACAGAACTCATGTTCTAATAACTCAATGCATATAACTCGATCAAGGTTTAAAATAAGAATTATTACTATTTTATAATGACGTACAATATACCTTCCGAGAACTTAAGGAATCCTGAAAATGGGATCCATTGAACACAAAAAAAACATCTCAAAAACCCTCATCACACTCAGGAGAACAACCCACGATGCCCGAAAGCCTTAACACGTACACAAACTCTGGGAACCATAGGAATTCTAAAAACACAACCCCGAATAGTTTACAAACAAAATCTAAGGGGATCGATCTTTTGTGCAGTTTTACCCCGATTTGTAATAAATCTTTATATAGGTGCTGGCATCTAAAAATAATGCTTCGAATAACTAACGACAACAAAGACAGGATTTGTTAGCGAAGGCCATTTTTCTCAATACTCTAGACACAAAGTCGCTATCTAAGAAGAAATTGAAAATAGAATAAATCTCTTCTTGGAACGAAATCCCTTCTTCTGAATTGCCCTTCCGACTCTCGTCGACGAAACATTTATCTCCGAATATCCGTATCAGCATTGTGCGTCTGCAGGCCATTATCAGGGAACATCGACAGTCGACACCTCGCCTCGGTTTCAGGCATTGCCAAACTGTCGAGAAGGGGAAATGGCTGCTCTTTCAGGCTTTCCGGTAACACCGGAAAGGACTCCGCGTCTCGTCCTTCGCCCTTGCATAGCTGATATTCCCATGTTTCGCGACAAATCACACACCAGGAGTGCGCCTAGCATCTTCCTGCTTGAAGCTGAATAGCACTCCGATTATGCTAAACAAGAGAGGCGCAAGTCCTCTGAATAGTGCCGGAGGCTGCCTCTGATTATCCTATGAATGTTCCCTGGCGGCGGTCAAGTTTGTTTGCCTACAGGGGTGGTATAAGCTGAGTCTGTATGACGCTAAACTCACGGATGCAACATCGCTATGGATGAGCGGTTAAACCCTTCCCTACCCCTATCTTCTTCACCTCCTCATCTCTTTAACTCCTCAACTCGTTCTACCGAGTTGACTATCAGCCACCCCCTTGATCCCGAGACCCCCGCAATCACATTCTCGCGACTGTCGCCAAAGTTAAGGCGCTTCTAAACGAACTACCGCTTGATGTGGTTGGATATCGATCGTCAGTTGACGGGTAAATTAAACTCGGTTTACCCACGTTTCCGGAACCATCAGTTTCCGGTTTCTTGTCCTGTCTCGCATCTCAGGATGTGGGAGGGGTGTCGCATTGGATGGACAGTTAAATTATTTGCTAAATAACGAAATAGCTGAAACAACTGAATCAGACTTTGCGCAGGGCAATTTTGTCATTCAAAATAGTACTATTTCTAAGAGGGGGGGGGGGTAATCAAAGTATTCCGGAGTAATGCACTTTTGATATGGTATATTTCAGTTTTAATCAGATGTAATTCACGTGCAATCCAGAATAATTGAC
This sequence comes from Druon quercuslanigerum, assembly GCA_010014905.2. Classification (NCBI taxonomy): domain Eukaryota; kingdom Metazoa; phylum Arthropoda; class Insecta; order Hymenoptera; family Cynipidae; genus Druon; species Druon quercuslanigerum. The sequence goes on along the minus strand of JAAAKG020012315.1, from coordinate 1,700 downwards.
CTATAATCCAGGGCAATATGCTAATAATTCAGTTAATTCGAAGTACATAATTTAGCCCATTGAAGTAATTGTAATCCAAAGTAATCTATTTAATTAAAGAGTTATTTGCATAGGTAATTTAAATAGTTTTTAATCGTGTTACTGTAATTTTCTAAACTTAAAACATTCCATTTTTGGTTTCAAATTGATATTTTTAATTGAAATTCATATATGTGTTGAATAATTCTTCTTTTTCAATACGAAAAATTAATCTTCTTTAGTTGAAAATCCTTGTTTTTGTTCCCAACATAACCACAGATGTTTCTTCGAATCTTTTTAGAATAGCTATCACTTAAAAAGTTCGTTTGTTTGAACGTTCAGAACTTGAAACACATATTTTTTAATTAGAAATTAATGTTTTAACTAAAAACTTAACACTTTTAAATAGTATTATTTTTTTAGTTGAGAGTTCAACTATTTAGTTGAAAATAATGTTATTTTTTTTAAATATGTATTTTTATTAGAAAATTATTATTAGTTGAAAATGCAAATTTAAGGTCAAATCTCAATTTTTCGTTTGAGTATTCAACTATGTTGTAACAGGTTAAATAGGTCATTTCTTGTTGAAGAATCTACTGTTTTGTTGAAAATTCGTCATTTTGGTAGAAAATCATTCTTCTCAGGGTGCTGTATGAGAGCCTAATCGTTAGTGATTATTTTTTGCAAATTTTTTATTGCGATTTGATAATAATAAAAATAAGAAAGATGAAAAAAATAAAAAAGAGAAGGAAAGGGATTTGGTTGGTTTCCTTCCCATCTTTATTTTCTTTTTTAGGAAAAAATGTTTATCTTTTTTCAAATTTCAATAGGAATATTTTATAGTGGTTGTCCAAATTTGGTCGTTGGATTCTTGGTTTTATTTTCAAGAATTCTGCACATTAACAGGATAAATACAATCCCTAACACGGGGTTTTTCGAAAAATAGACTTATTGTTGTTTTTTCGCAATTAATTAAAGAGATAATGCATTTCATGAGCCTGGGAAGTAGCAAACAGCCATCTTGAGTGTACCCATGGTGAACCGAATATCGGCGCCATCGGTTCACCATGGGTACACTCACAGTGGCGTTTGCTCGTTCCCAGACGCATAAAATGCCTCATATTTTAATTAATTAGGAAAAAACAACAAGACCATTTTTCGAAAAATCCCTCTTTGAGGGATTGTATTTACCAATTTGGATTATGTGTTTAAAATATGACATCAAACAATTCATAATTGAGACTCCGGATTCTATAACCACGCATAAAATTTGCCTAGCCGCTTCAGGTCGCTCGACTTGGCCCCTGATGACTTGAAAATCAGTTTTCGAAAATTTAACTTTTTAAAACATCACTTTGTAGAAAATTGCATGTCGCATCTTTTTCCTCTGGACAAAAAAGTTTTATCTTTCACCGTTGCTGTAAAAAATCAAAGAAACTTCATTTTTCAGACCAGCAATTTACTACATATTTTGACTTCAACTCGCCCTGAAAGACAAAGTTCTTTATATTTAAAGATAAAAATGTAACACACTGTCCTTCGAACTATTCTTAAGATAATGTGAAACTTAAAATTTATTGATTTTTTTAAATAAGAAAGTTATAATTTTTTGACAATCAGTATCAAAATAACGTTAGACAATTTTCAAACGCTTCGTTTATCGAGGGAATTTTGAGTAAGCC
>JAAAKG020012304.1:0-20908 GCA_010014905.2 Druon quercuslanigerum | reverse complement strand
TTCTCTTAACTCAACCACTTAGCACATATCAGTTGGACCGATAATGCGTGTCTAAAATTATTTTTTCCACAATTAACTGTCGGTGGCAGACCGAGGTATTGGGTAATTAACTCGTAAAAAGAGGGCTCAGCCTGACTATTGGTTTCTTCACGCGGGTGTCTAACCTCAAAACTATCTTACTTACTTTGTCTATTATCCTGATGACGATGCTCCAATTTTTCCTCCAATCGTCTAAACTGCTTTTTCAAATATTTGTATTCCTCATCTTCAGATGGGGGGTCTCCAAGATTGTCTTTATCCATTTTTATTACACTGAAAATCACTACTAATATGCGACGTGATCAGCACAAAGAAGAAGAATGGGGAACTTGAACTTGAACAGGCGGAGGACAGTCAACAATTTTTGACTTTGAATATGTGGCGACATCGGTATATAGTAGAGGGTACTACATTTTGATCTCGAGGAAGCGGCGCGTAATACAATGAGTACTTTGGAGGATAATCTATTAATAAACATACTGTATTTTTATCAAAATATTATTTATATTAAATTTATCTTAATTTTGGTGGATTAGAAAAGTATTTTAATGAGCTGTACAATATCAGAAACCTTAATTTAAATATTTTGCTCAGAAAAGTAATTATGTAATTAAAAAAATAAAGTTAAGTGAAGCCTGATTTACCTAAGTTATAACTAACTACATGTTAATCGAAATTGGAAAAATTATCTTTCAAAGAATTTTTCTATATTTAAAAAAAAAGTCATTGAGTTTTGATGAAAACTTAAATGATGTAAATCTTAAAAGACACTTTTAAAGGATAAAAAATATTCTAGAGCCCCAAAAATTTATAGATCAAAACAGAAAAATTTTAATTTTTTTTTTAACTCAAATTTAATAATTTTCTGTAACATTTTCTCTGGGCCCTGGAAAGTTTAAATCTGCCAGGAGTAGGAGTCAGAAATAAGTAGGTCTATAGAAATACATATTATAAAGAAAATAAACATCAGATATGAATATTTGTTTTTTTGTCGAAAATTAATTTGAACAGTTGAAAAGTATAGTATATATTTTTGGTCCAGTATATACATATTTCGTTTCAAATTTATTTATGTTGTTGAAAATCGAAAACCTGATTGGAGAGTCATTCTTTTTTGTTAAAACTGGAACTTCTTGTTGAAAATTTATCACTTTGGGATAAAAATTCATCTATTTAATTAAAAATTAATTTTTGGTGGAACTTTTCTACTGAAACTTCATGTTATTCTTTAAGGAATTATGATGTACAGTGAAAATTCATCTTTTTGTTCAAGAATTAATAATATATTAAAATTTTTTTAAATAAAAATTCACTTTCATCGAAGTTTCAACTATCTGTTTAAAAGTGAACCGTTTTCTCCAAAAATTGAATTGCTCTGTGAAAAATTAATTTTTTCAGCTCAGCAGTTAAGCAACTTGGTAATTTTTTTCTCTCTCTTGCCTTAAGAATCGTCCTTGGTTGAAAATTCAACTTGTTTCAAAATTTGGTTTAAAAATTCATCTTTTTTGGTAAAATTTCATCTTTTTTGGTTCAAAATACATCAGCTTGGTTAATAAATAATCTCTTTTGATTAAATATTTTTAATTAATGATTTTGATCTGAATATCAATAACTCTAAGTAATTGTACGGGATTTCAGTAAAAAATTATAATTTTGATTTTGGGACAGGAAACTTTCTAAAAGATTTATAATTTTAAGATAAACCAATGAATATATAAAAAATTATGATTTTAACTTTGACACAGAAAAGTTTAAAAAGAAATATAGTTTTGAGTTTGGTGCATAACATTTTCATATAAATGAGAATAATTAGAATAAACTTCACTTTAAAACAGGGATTTTTATTGGAAAATGATTTTGTGTAAAAAGTGAATTTCGGATAGAATTTTAATTTGCAAAAACTTACATGAATTCCAGAAGGCTTATCAAAAGAACCTCTTTTTAATTCATATCCATTTAAATCTGTCAGTCTGTGTCTCAAAAAATTAAGTCTTTTCTGAGCACTTCTTGTTCATCCATATCTTCGTGAATGGATTAAATTGATGAACCGTCGCTATATGTCGATGCTTAATCGTAAAACAATTCTTTTTTGTGTCTTTTTTCAAAGCAAGTTCGACAACATTAACATACAGAAAATCCGATAATAATATGTATCGGGACAGATATTGTCATCGTTCTAAGTTTGGTAATTTTTCCTGCATTTACTAAATCAAAGACCTCCCTAATATTTAGTTTGTTTGAATTGATAACCTTAGTAGGTACAATACGTGCAATTTTACTGACTATTTAATTTGATATTAAGACTTTCTCGCCGTTAGCACTTTTATGCTGTACTATTACAACTTGAAGCACTTTGAAATCTTGTTTAATATAGTTAACAAGTCTACCAATAAAACAAAACAGATGTTTAAATAGTTAGATATTTTTTCCCATAACAGAAAAATCACTTAACTTTTGTGAAGATTAATTCGTTTAAGGCATGTGACACGTTACTTTTCCACGAAAAATGCAATTTTCTTCTGTGACGCGTGCGGAGCGGCAGCTTGACACGTACTCTCTTTTTCTTCACCTACCACTTCCCCTACTACTCACCGCGACCCCTGCGTGAAGCTCTACCTACGATCATTGCGAGAGCCAAAAGGAAAGATTTAGTTGCTCCTGAACCGAAAACTGCAAAAAACAAAAAAAAAAAAAAAAACAAAAAACAAAAGATTATTGTTTCACTTTTTTCACTTTGTGTCAATTTAAAAATTTCATAATGAAAATGCATGCTTTCATAATTTGGGTTGCAGTGTGTCATTTTCAAGAATAGTTTCATATCGAAAAATCGTTTCTTACTTTAATTGCCATTATATGATTAATTACCTCCAGAAAACTCCATGATTTTATTTATAAACTTTAAAATGGGTGAAATCCTAATTTAAGTTAAAAGGGACACATATGATCTTGCAAAGTGTTATTTTCTATGCTTACTTTTCTGACAGTAATTACATAAATTCACCTAAAAATACTTCAAGAGTTTATATATTTTTATGATTTACGATTGAGAAAGTATTCGAATTGTTCGAAATTTGACACCACATTTTTTCAACGGATCTCCGCGTTTTAAGGCCTCCTCAAGTTGAAAATAAAGTTTTGGCGAAATTCCAAGAGTTAGAGCATTTAAAAAATGTTGTTAACCGATTTTTTTTTAATTAAATATTTTATCCACCGCCATTATTAATAATCAGATACCCTAACAATTTTCTTCTATTAATTTTTTCGTTAAAGAAAATATCACAGTTATATAGCATTTACAAAATTGGAAAAATCAATTGAAAATGAAAATATACCCGACATGAAAAAAGACAAGAGAACAAAAGCGTTGATTTTTTAAAGCTGTACGAGATTAACGTTAGAAGTATTGGAATTTTCTTAAGAGAATAAAAATCCAAATTTTTATCGCACAGTAAATTATCAAAAATTCAATTTGGTGCGCAACTATGCAAGATACGAATAAATATTATTACATGAAAATTGGGCTTGTAAGAATGATCTAAAAATTTGTTATCATTTATTTTTTCATAGGGTGTGTAGATAGAATATCCTGCACTTACCAAATCTTGGGCCTTTGGTCTGTTCCGTATGTTTAAATTGATAAATTCAGTGTCTGTTCAAAATGATATTCACGTAATTTTCTTGAAAAGAATACGGTTGTATGTTCAAAGACTCTATTGTTATAAACAGTGTGACCGCACTGAGTTTGGCAACGTTTTTTGAATTTATCATATCATAGGGTTTCTTACTCTTCAGTGTGAATTAATTGACAAACTGTATGACATTTTTACTGCATACTTCATAAGCTAATAGTAAATTTTTTCTATTAACAGTTTAATGATGGGGAACTACAATTTTGAATACCTTGATACCTTCTTCAATTTTTTTACAAGTCTACTGATACACTTTACCGAAAAAAAACTTTGCACGTAAATCAGGAAACTTAAAACAGCAACTATTTGAAAAAATACTAAATTAACATAAATTGCTCAGTGTGTTCTTTTTTCAGCAAATATTAAACCCTTTTACAAACTTCGAATGTGTTCTGTATAATATATGTCTTTCTTCATAGGTGGTAAGCGTTAAATTATAATTGAATTATTAACCAAAAATAGTTGATAGTACATCCATGAGTGAACGAAGGTCTACAAAAGTCTTTTTTGCCGATCTTGCAAATCTAAATTTTTTTACAATTATCGGAATAACAAAACTACACTTTACCATTTTAAATCAGCGACTGCACTTTAGATTCGAAGATCTCTCTGTGCGATCCAAAACTATCACAAAGCCTTGCACCATGGAAAAAAATGTTTCATTTTATCGTATTGATTTTAATGGCCCTAGTTTTGGCAAAGGCTTTAAAATAATATAAATTTATATACGCCTTCACTTAGAAAAGTGCACAACTATTATAATGTGACAGTATCTACTTCTCTATGGGCTAGTTGTAAGTGAAATCGGATAGTTTTGGTCAGACATTATGAGAATTTTTTGAAGATATGATGAGTGTTTTTAAGGTCAAGCAATCGACACCAATAATGTCTTTTTATCGACATATTGGTCGTAGTAGTTTTTCTTCAAGTTTAGTAGTTTAGAAAATTATTTTAATAAGCTTTATGATATTATAAAGCCTAATTTAAATGGTTGCTGAGGCTTGTATATGAAATTTTACGTAATTCGTAGTAAATTGTAAATTTTTTATGCTAGTTTTTGGGTCTAAATTTGATTAAATTTGACGCTGCAGATCCATTGACAGAGAGCTGTTTTAATAAGAATGAATACTACAGTATCGATCATTTAGAAATGATTACAACTGCCATAATTCTTTTTAAAACATCTTTTCAAACCGCTAAACTTGAATTTAATTTATTTGCATTTGCGAGAGTAATCCTTATTTTAAAAATGTTTTCTATACAAAAATGGTGGTACTATCATGTTCAATACCTCAATCACTATTTCTAATGGTGGTCAATAGTCTGTAAAGCATATGAGATCGAAAAATAGTGATAATAAGTTTGACATTATATATGATAAAAAGTAATCAGCATTAAGAAAAGAATATAATTAGCATAAAGATATGATTTGCTAAAAAATCTAAGCCAATAGTTTTATCAAGACAATCCTTTGCTTTTATTTTATTAAGAACCGTCTTAGCAAAGATGCGTTTATGATTCTTGAACTCGGTTTATCAGATTTTAATCTCATCCCAGAAAATGACATTATTTCGCCGTGATGACACTGCATTGCATGTATAGCTTATGATTTAATTTACTGTTTGTTTTGGAAGATCAGTAACACCAGCACACCCCATGCTCTTAATTTTCGAGTTTTCTATAGCCCACTGAGTTGCGCCCCAAATTTGCTCAAATGCGCCACCGATAAAAAATTTTGCGCCACAAAACCGAATAAGTTACATCAGGTTTTACGAGGTGAGGGGAGGGGGCGGGGGCACGATATCTTTCCAATTAAAAAAATCAAAGTTTAAATCGCATGACCTTGGAGATCTTCGAATGCGCTCATATGCGCCATAACCGAGTTATCAGCTATCAAAGGGGGAGGGGCTAGAGTCATTTTTCTAAACTAATAACATTTTTTTAAATGCATCATAGCTATTTGTCATAACTTCAAACACGCTCAAATGCGCCATCACTAAAAAATTTAGAGCTAGCTGATTACCAAAGATATCGTATTAGGGGGGGGGGGGCAGTGTAACGCAGGTGCTAAATCTTTACTAGCTATGTGCAATATAAAGTTGCGAAAATGGATTCATACGTCCTCAAATGCTCTCATATGCACACTAAAATTTGTTTGAAAATCTTGAAAATTGCTTTTATTGCTATTATCAATGTGACTATAAAAATTATTTTTATGTCGATGATTGCATTTGAAAGCACATAGGAAACTACGTTCAATAATGCAGATTGCAAAATTTTTATTTTATTGGTCATCACTTCGTAAAATTTTGTTACCTGCATATCTTGGGCAATTTTAAAGATTATTAAAAAAAAATTGTATTGCGCATATGAGCGCATTTGAAGACGAATGAATTCATTTCAGCAACTTTATATTGCACATCACTGTTGAATATTTACAACCTTCGCTACTCCGCCCCTAAATATAATATCTTTGTTAATTAGCTAGCACAAAATTTTTTAGTGTTGGCACATTTGAGCGCATTTGAGCGAAATTAGGTCGCAAATCAGTGGGCTATAGAAAGCCAGAAAATTAAGCAGGAGGTGGTGTAACTGAGCTTGTTTTGGAATGATCCATGTAATTGTTGTGTTCTTTTAAACTTGTGCGGAGAGTTAGTTTAGTCTTTTTAACTAACGCCTTGGAACTGATACAATATATTTATAAACTGCATAGCATTTGTCAGTATCTAGTTTGTCCTTGCCAAGTTTAAAATTATTGTTTCTTCGCATTAAATGTTTTTGAGAGATTGGTTTTTTAAAGAGTCTAACTCCGAAATTCTTTTCTTTATTTTTCTCCATGAATTCATTAAGATAGTCATTATCATTATTTTTTCCAAAGTTTTACTCAGGTGAACCCAGTTTTTCATCATAGCAACGAACCGAGTCAAGTGACGGATGAGATGATGATGTTATAAGTTCAAATTAAAATCTTAGTAGGATCACTGCCTGCAATTTTACTGACCACTTTATTTGCTATCAAAGTTTTTTACCGCTAACGTGTTCTTGTTGGATTCTTACAACTTGAAATACGTTTCTATCTTCTTTAATACAATCAAAAAATTCTACCAATATACTCTGTTCAAGTGAAGAAACCTTGCACATACGCAAGAAAAATTAAAAGAACAATAATGTTGACGAATTTTATATTGATATACATTATTCATATTGTATTTCGCGCCAGTTCCTTAAGATTAATTGGTAGTATCCCTTCACCATACCAGAATTACCACACGTTTACAGCTAAAAACAAACCAAATTCACACAGCCAACGCCCTAGGAGCCTCCCCATGATTGGATTCTCACTTCGTTTTCTTGTGTATCAAATTTCACACACTTTTTGACGTTTTATCCCAACCAAAAGTGGAAAAATGTGTAACGAGCAAAGAAAGAGAGATCATTAATCAGAATCCGAAGATATCAATTTCAAACGAGAGTTTCGTCGATTTCTGTCAGAAAGATTAAAGCAGAATCATAGAAGGAAATATGGCAAGCGCAGTACGTGCCTTCTGTATGAATTTTGACAATCTTGCATTTTGTGTTTAGAGGTTACTCTTCAGGCTCTAACCTGTAAGAGACATTTATGCCAACAGAACCTTTTTTATATCCTGAAAAAGATATGAATTCTAACAATTTCTATAAAGAATTTGTTGTAAGCGATCCTCTTGGTTAAGGGTATTACTTTTACCATGGGATCCCAGAATCCAAACGGATGAGAGCTATAACTCCGTGCTTAATAAAGACATTTTGTGTTTAGGTGTGGTTTTTTAAGCTATAACCTAACCTCACTCATCCCGGTATTGTTTTAGGTCAGTATAGTTTTTCAAGATCCGATAACTCATCTGATTCAGCATCAGTAAGTTCTGGATCCGACAATCAGGGAAAGGATCTCCAACGCAGGAATGATCTGGGGACGAAATTATTTTGAAAGAGGATGTACTGAAAGCTATCGGACCACGTATTGTCTAAGAAAAAATATTGTCAAAACCCATTCAAGACCAAGCTGCGAGACGCTGGAGTGACATCTTGAAGCAAGGTCTACCTAAAGAGGATTTGGAAAACTTATTGTCTAAATATCCGCCTTTATCAAACTGTTCAAATATCGAAACTCCAACATTAAATGCTGCAATTAAAGATTTATTAATTAAAATAAATCTTGACTTGATTTTTCGATGCCATTGCCGCCGAGAAGGTTCAAACCAGCGACGTCGAGCAGGACACCATCATCTCGCAACCACGGGAACAATCGTCGAGACAGGAGTATAATCGAAAAATAGGAATACAGCCGCTGGACCAATCGGAAGCAGGAATATCCACAGAAAAGGCTTCCTTAGTCATTGTAGTTAAACAGGCGAGTAGACTCGCTTGTTTTATTCGCACTTGGAAGCAATTATCATCAGATAAAATAATATTACCTTTGCTAGCAGATTATAGAATTCTTTTCAAATCTCAGGTTTGGCAAAGGTTTTTGTTTTCAGAGAGAAAGTGGTCAAACTCTGAGTTTAAAAATTTTGTAAAAATGATTGATCAATTGAAAGAGAAAGGAGCAGTTTGAGTATGCTCATGGTTTAATCGGCAATTTACTTCGGATATTTTTCTCGCTCCAAAATCTACTGGTGTTTTCGGTTAATTTTGAACTTAAAAAAACTAAATGCATTGATTCACACATAACATTTTAAATTAGAAGATTGGAAGACGGCTTCCAAATTATTAATTCCGGGATGTTGTATGAGCACAATGGAACTTGAAGACGCTTACTACTTGATTTTGATAAAAGAGTTAGACAGGAAATACCTTAGATTTAAGTTTAACAATACTTTATATAAATTAAACTGTGTGAAGAAGCAGTTTAATTTGCTTGTGATTCGTTGGAGAAGTTAAGATTCGTTATTAATGAGGAAACAAGAACATTTTCTCCAAGTATTGTGTGCAAATTTTTAGGATTTATTTCCGACTCAATTAACATAATTATGAACGTACCCATTAGTAAAAAAAGAAAAAGTTAAACAATTAGCGTTTAAATTTATACTTATGTTTATATATTTAATTAATACCAGGGAGTGAAAGCTTCGCGTGTTTGCTGAATTTTTGGGATATTAAGTCTCTTGCTGTCCTGCTGTCAAGTACAGTTGGGCTCAAATAAAAGTCCGGGAGCGTGGAAAATGTTGGGCCTGAGAGAAAAGTTGTGATAACTATGATAGTAAGATGTTTTTATTAAGAAATATAAGGCCCAATTTGCTGCAGTAGCTTGATTATACTTCCGAGGAAAAAAACTCTATATTTTCGATGGAATATTCTCTCGAATTTTTCTCAGATGCTTCTCTAACAGAATGGGACATTCCCTGTAATGGAGTTAGATCTAATGGGTTTCGGATTTAGGAGGAACGCGTATTACCTATTAATGTTCTGAAATTAATGGCTGCTTTTTTCGGTTTGCAGTGCTTTGCCTCAGATCTTAAAAGATGAAATATTTTATCACGCATGCATAAAACGGTTGAAATTGCCTATATTAATGGAATGGGCGGAATTCGGTTCGAAAATCTTAATGAACTCGCGCGCTCCCTTTGGTCTTGGTGTCTGGATCGAAATATTTGGGTTTTTGCATCCAATATTAAATCCAAGGATAATATAGGAGCAGATCATGATTCCCGTAGATTGCAGCCAGAGACTGCGTATTTCCTGAATCAAAAATATTTCAAGAGGATTGTTGGTTGTTTTGGAAAACCTGAGATTCACTTATTTGCAAGTCGCATTAACGCCAAATGCGAAAAATATATTACATGTTTTAGAGATTCAGATAGTATTACGATAGATGCTTTCACAGTTTCATAAAAGAATTTTTTCTTTTACGCTTTCCCTCCGATCTCCATCATATTAAGAGTTCTTAAGAAGATTTAAATCGAGGAGGCGAGGGGTATATTTGTGGTTTCACAATTGCCATTTTAGGCTTGGTTCCCTTTATTTTATTTCATGTTAGTGGAAGAGCTTGTAATTTTAAAACCAAATATTCATTTACTATTTTCTAAACCAAAAATAATCAGGCAACATCCTTTAAAACTTTTTTGAAAATTGTAGGGATAACAAAACTACGCTTCGCCATGCTAAATTAGCAACTGCTCTTTAAATGCGAAGATCTCGCTATAAGATCCAACAGTATGTCAAAGCCTTGCATTGTGTAAATTGTTTTTTTATTTTATCATATCGATTTCGTGTTTCTATTCTTAGCAAGGGCTTATAAATAATATGCAGCGATATTAGGTCTAGAAACGTTCGCCTGACCAAGCAGTACTTTTTTCACTTCAAACAGCTCACAGCTATCAAAATGTGACAATCTTTATTTCATTCTGGGGTAGTTATTTAAGTGAAATAGGATGTTCATGGCCAAGCATTATGAGAATTTTCTGATGATATGATGAATATTTTCTAGACCAAACAAGCGAACGCAATAATTTATGGTCTCAAATTAATATTTTTTAAAAACATTAACTCTTGTTCCTGGAAAGTTGTAAATATTCCAGCAGTAGGAAGTGGAAATATAATAATCTATAAAAAGATTATCAGCAAAAAATTAAGTAGCAGAGTTGATTATTCTTTTGCTTTAGAAATTTAATTTAAAAAGTCTGTCATTATATTTTGACCTTAAATATCAGTAATGACGTTAAAATTTAATCATTTTGTTAGAAAATCCAACAATTTTGCTAAAAAGTCATTCTTATTTTAAAGTTTGAACTGTTTTGTTGAAAATTTGTGATTTTGAAAATTAAATCCTTCTTGGTTGAAAATGAAACATTTTCGTTAAAAATTAATCTGATTTGGTTGATTATTTACAAATTTAACTGCAAGATGGCAGGTTTTGGCTTCATTGAAGTGTATTTTTAATAAATTTAACATTATTTTGGTTGCAAATTCAACTACTCAACCATTTTTGTAGAAGATTCAACTATTTGATTGAAAGTGAACTTCTTGTTCAAAAGTCAATTGTTTTTAGAAAATTCGTCTTTTTATCTTGAAGCAATGAAATTTTTTTCTTTATACACTAAAAAACCGCTCTTAATTAATCATTAGTGTTTTTTCTTTTTAAAATTTATCTGTTTTGGTTGAGAATTTAACTACGTGGTTGAAAGTGGACCAACTTTTTTAAAAATGCATTTTTTTGTAGAAGATTTTATTTACTATATTTTTATTGAAAATTCGCTTCTTATGTGAAAAAATTTAGTTTGTAATAGATCATTTTTACATTCCGTTTTAAATTTTAAATTTACCTCTTTTAGTGGAAAAATTAAATAGTTAGATAAACATTCAACTATATTTATTATAGTTAACTATGCTATTTAATGAGAATATGAGTGAATATTTTCTTGCTAAAAATTTTAATTTTTGGTTAAATATTGCAAAACGTTGTGAGAAAGTGATTCTCTTTGGTTAAAAATTCAACCGGTTTCTTAAAATTTGTCTTCTTTGTTAAAAATTCATATCTTCTGGTAAAAGCAGTTTTGTAGAAAAGTTCCCTTTTTGGCTTAAAACTTCTTAAATTTGGCTAAGTTTTTTCGAATTACTTAAAAATCGTTATTGGTTAAAAATATAACTTTTTCGGTAAACTTTCGATTTTTGTATAAAAATTCATCTCTTGGCGTAGAATTTCATGATTTGTTTTCAAATGCATCTGCTTGGTTGAACATCAATTTATTTAGGTTAAAGATTTCAATTAATCATTTTGATCTGACGTTTAAAATCAGAATGATAAACAACTGTTTGATAATCCCGGTTTAGTGCTTAAACAAATTACACCAGTTAAATTATATTTTAGTAGCGACCAATAAAAATGAAGAGCAGTTTATAAATTTATTGCAACAGAGATTTTTCAATTCAAAGAAAAGTGCATAAGTGTACAAGGATATTTGTCGAAGACCAGTGCATTAATCGGAGAAATCGTTTGACCATAAAACGTATTCACCGTCTCGAGTCAATTCGCGACTAGGATCGATCGACTTCTGGTATCGAATAGTGAGCAGTTTCGGTCCGATAGAATGCAGTCTCAGCGACCCAGCTTCGTCGACGTGGCATCGCTTATGCGTGAGTAGCGAGGCCTATCTAGGGGATTGTATGTGGAGGGGATACATAGGAGTGAGCGAGGGACCAAAAGTGGTATCGGCGTTTTCCGTCCCACCAGTGTATCCCCTCCACCTTTAAGTCACTGGATCCACCGCGCAGCTCATGTATAAGCGTCGCCAAGCCGCCTAAGATCGCTCGGTGAAACTGGACTCATATATATATACATCGCATGGTCGACGATGACGTTCGTCTAACGCGTATCTCGTACACTTCGCAAGCTTTCCCCACGATGTCCATGCCACGAGCGAAAAGCCTTAGGCTGCACGTAAACGCAGCCTTCGAACATACATAAATCAGCTTACGTCCAGTCGTTTGCCATCGAGTCGGGTCAGAGGGGACCTTATACCGATAGTTCTACCGCGATCCCAGACTCTCTTTCCGGGACGCGCCCAGCCGCGTCGGCTTTTCATTTCGTCGGGATTCCTGCTCATTTGTTTCTCCAACTTTATATGATTTTTCTTCTGTTCGAGATTCTTGAAAATATATGATCATAGGGTCGAGTAAATTACCCAGGGTGTCGACTGAACGCTGGAGTTTCATAATAATATTCATAATTTATTCTTGACTAGAAAACAAACACATATGCTACGCGTACGATTCTTTTGTGTAGGGAAATTCTTGAATTGAACAAAAATTAATGTTAATGAAAAACATTGGTATTCAAAGGGTTCCGTGACATTAACATTTTTTTGACCTGACTCATGTTTTTATAGAAGATTATGGTCCAGTTACATTCAGATGTAGATAAAAATCTGTGTTTGGTATTTTTTAAGAAGTTATTTTATATGCTCACCTATACGTGTCACGATTCATTATAACTGACTAATAGATGAAATCTATTTTCTTGTTTTTTTTTACTTTTGAGAAAATCCAAATGTTATGTAACTCTTTGTGTGTAATTTTTTTGTTCTTATATAGATGCGTGGCAGCACTAAATAAGGATTTTCTTGAGTGATTTGTTTCCGTCAGGATTTTCTTTTCATGTTTCAACAGTTTTTAACAATAGGTTAAAAGTATTTTTTCTTAAACTCAAAAATCAAATGTTATGGAGCTTTTTCTGTATCAGGGACGGTTATTTAAGACACACGCCATTCTTAAAAAATGGTTCATTGCAGAGTGTTCCCTCCTTTTAAGGGCTCTTTTTGCTATTTGATATAGATGAAGAATAGATAAAAATCAAATTGATTCTTAATTGAAATAAACAAATTATGCTACACGTTGGGAGTCAAAATCAGCTTTTTTGAAATATATCGTACCTTCCACAAAAGCTTAATATATTATAGAGATAATTTATAGTTTAACAAGAAAAAAATTTCTTTGTGTTCTGTAAAATTTCATTTTTTGTATCTACGCTCTTATCCCCCAGGACTCTTCATTTTATAATATTTAGTGCAAAAAATAAAATAAAATTTCCAAGTTAATTTCAGAGCTAATAGATATATAGACATTTAAGATGTTAAATTTTTTTTTTAAAATATCAATTTTCGACGGAAAAAACTAAAATAACCTAAAGTTTTTTTAAATTCTAAGTTTAATTTTCCAAGTCAAATGCTTTTTGTTTAAAACTTTGTAACAACGGTTTTCCCTTAAAAATGCTGGCATTTCCTACTGTTTTTAAATGTTTTACAAAAAATTTAAACAATTATGATTTTTCATTAAAAATAGTGATTTCACTAACAGAATAATATTTTTATTTTAAATAAATAAATTCCCGTGAAAAAACGCCAATATAACATATTATTGTACACATATTGTAAATATTTTCTAAGCTTAATTATTTAATGTTGGAATAAGCAATTTTCAGTGAAAAACGTAATCATAACCTTCAGTTGTTCGAAATTTGAAATCTATATCGATATTCTCAGTAAAAACCGCTAGTTTGTTCCACAATACTATAGAAATTTGTCATCTTTGAAATCTAATGATTTTTTATTAAAACGATGATTTTACTTCAAAATAAATTAAAATTGTTTACGATTCAAACACATGTTCAAATTTTATTAAGTTTTTTTTGAAAATGCCCATTTTCGATGTAGAATGCCATTGCTACCTCAAATTCTTAAACAATCATGTATCTTCCAAGGAACAAAATGATTTCTAATAAAAATTTCAATCTTTGACATGAAATAAAAAAAAATCGAAAATTCTTTGAGTTTGTCATGTTTCTTATTTTAAAGAGAAAAATTATTTGATTGAAATATCTTCGTCTAATCTTTATGACTTTATATGAGAATTATTTTTTAGTATTACCAGGGTAATGCACTAACATGAAACATGTATTTTAATATTTGCAATAGTTCGTTGGACAATTTGAAAATTTTAATCTAACTACACAAGAGTATTAAAGAACAAATTTTTTACAATTCGCCTAAGGTTTTCCACGATTTTTCTTATGTAAATGGATTATATTAATATATAATTTTCAAAATTTTAAATTTAGGATATAAAATAACGTAGAGTAAAGAATTAAATAGTTTTTTAAAAAATATCATAGGGAAATTTGCGAAACATATCGTCAAACGACTTTTTGCTATCTCATCATTTACGATGCAAGGTATTAGATGATGTGAATTTGGATCTATCCACTTTTCGTTCATTCTCGACTTTTTGGGACCAACTGTTTTAGAAAAAATATTTTCTTGGAACGTGTATGTCTATTGTTCTGTCGGTATGTCCGACTGTCTGTAATATGACTGAAAAATAATTTTCAAAGTCATTTTTTACTAAAAATTTCCTTTGTGACTCTATGTTGGGCACCATGAAAAATAATAAACGAAAAATTTAAATTTCAACTTTCCCGTGGAAACACACTAGATATGATGAATAGTTCAGAAAACAGTTCTTAACGTTTTTCGGATAGGAACACCTGTTTTTGACATGAAACGTGGAAAATTCAATAATAAAGCTAAAAACTCAAAATTATAGCAGAAAACCCCAATATAGAATGAAAACTCTAAGAGCAAGGTTTCTTGTCTCAGAAAGAACTAAAAAAATGGTCTTAAGCCGTTTTTTGATAACACCCATAGTTTGACCGTAAAATTAGAACTATTATATCCTTATTATTTATGATCGAATATATTACATTTATGTTAATTTAGTTTTATTCAGGTTTAGTCAATTTGCGACGTTTTATAACCCGCTGAGGCAGAAAACCCGGGAATTCACAATAAGCAAATTACAATTATCATTCTGTAAGATTTTTTTAGATAAGAATTTTAAATCTTTATTCATAATTAAAAAAATTGTAAAGCCTAGAATTTTCTTTCTCTTTACGAACAGTACAATATAAATCTTACTTATTAGTTAATTTTCCATTTAAGGATTCGGAGATTCACTTTTGTATGTTAGTTGTATTTCTAATGAAGAAACTTTCACGTTGACACGTGCTGTATATCATCTAAATGAAGTAAATATAATACGTGGGATATCTAATTGTATGTAACCATATATCCTATGTGGGATCATACTGTAGGCGATAACCCTTGAAAGATATCATTGGACAGCAGTATCAAGTCTTGTTAGACACGGCTGTCATCTACAAACCCGGCATTAGCAAAACATGACTATCTTGCGAGTGCTCACCACATTGTACCACTTGGGTCGGAGGTTGACTGCTTTGAATATTAATAAATTTTTTTCAAAGTTAATCAGGAAGTTGCTATGAGAATTGTACCTCGGGCAATTTGCTTCATTATCGCTCGTCAGTTAAACCTTAATAGGGATGCTGCATTAAACTTGAATAAAAATCTCCATAATTAACCAACACAATTAACATAAAAGATAGAAGATAAGAATTATTCAGTGACAAATTAATAACTTGATGGAATTAATTGATTATCAGAATACCTTATGGTTATATGAAGTTTTTCAAACCTTGAAGCACTAGCCCTAATAAAAACTAACCATAAAAACTAAACTAAACCACCTTGAACCCTGACTGCACTAAGAAGAAAAAGTGATACTTTTTCGATAAGTTTGAAGACAAGTACTGACAAGCACAAAAATGCGTAAAATTTCCTGTCAAACCCAAAGAAATTAATTTCAATGCGATGACAATTTCGCAAAATTAATTAAAATCTAGGAACTATAGTCGATTAAATAATTTGACGCTAGTATTTTTTTGTCTACTGGCCTGAAGTCAATATTTTTTGAAGACAACAATAGCATCAAAATATATAGTCGATTAACATTGAAAGTCATTTGTTGTTGATTTTAAGAGTAAGTATAAATATTTTATCATAAAAAAGTAACCCTTCACATAAAGTGCACCATAAACAAGTGATTTGAAAAAAAATGTATACCTGACGGACGTTAAAAAGGGTATTTTTCAGGGCGTTCTAACTTCAGACGTAAGCGAGATACAACATTTTTTTTAATTTGCCACCAAAAGTCCGTTTTTCATACAAGAAATTCAAATATTTCATTT
Organism: Druon quercuslanigerum; assembly: GCA_010014905.2. Lineage (NCBI taxonomy): Eukaryota > Metazoa > Arthropoda > Insecta > Hymenoptera > Cynipidae > Druon > Druon quercuslanigerum. Next base: position 4,606 of record JAAAKG020012304.1, on the reverse strand, counting down.
GAAAGCAGACATCTAAAAGTACTTGAGAACGATGCTTTGTCTTTTAATTCACAGTGAAACGCAAGTTTCTTTTAGTGTAATTTGTTAAATAATTTATATTAAAATGATTATTTTTAGTTATTTTGGATTTTTTACATAAAATAATAGTTTAGAAGAAGAATTAAGATGAAGAATCTTTCAAAGTTATTATTTTGTTATAGAAAACTAGAATTTCAAAATAGAATCGCGGAACTTGAAGTTACAGACTGCCCATTTTGTTTATTTAGGAAATATTATATTCATAAGGAAATCGGGAAAGGGCAAAATTTTCTTCATAATCAAAGTATAAGTTAATAAGTAAATATTTAAAATATTTATACATGCGTAGATTTAATTCTTTGGCAGTTAATTATTTTTTGAAGTTGACTATCAGAATATTCCTCAAGAATAATAAGTTTCACCTTCAGTTATTAAATGTTACTGTTAAAAATAAAATACATGAACAATATTTAAATTAAAATTTACACGTTTATATAGTTTATAAAATCATTATACTTTCATTATGAGAATAATTAATTTAATTTATAAGTAATTTATGAACAATATGGATACATATTATAATTAATTTGAAGATTATAAAATCATTTTAAATATGTTCAATATTATGTTTTATTTCAATTATTTAAAAAGAAATAAAAATAATGTCCCAATAATACACCGTCTCGTGCTATAAAAATAATTTATGACAAATTTTTTTTTTATTTGTAATGCATAACTTTTGTCAAAAAATTCAAAACCAGCAGCCTCAAAAACGCTTCATACCAACTTTTATGCAAATATGTAAAAATTTGGCAATTTTGACCATCGCATTGAAAAAGCCATTTTCAATTTGTAATTTTCGACAACATATTTAATATCGGATACCTCACAAACCTCGACATTCCAAGTTTCATACAAATATGTAAAAACTGATAAATATTGACCACCAAATTCAAATCGACATTTTTTTACGAAGTTTAGGGTAAATTTTATTTGGTCTTACGGTTCAATAATAAAAAAAATAGATTCAGGTGTCAGAATCCTAATTTATACTTCAATTTTTTTAAAAACATCGTACGTTTCGACCTTCATTGCAGGTCTTCTTCAAGGTAAAATAACTTAAGTACAAAAGTTAAATATAGATAAAACGAAACTTGCCTAAATTTTAAATTGCAAATTATAAGTAAATTTATTTAATTTTCTTTGAAAGCTTACTTTCCTTTTTTCAAATTTCGGAAAAAATTAGCAATTTAAATTATGCAATCTACATGTACTAGTTTGGTGTTGGATGTGCGATCGGCAAAAAAAATCTGCAGTGATTGAAATTCGACATTTTTTTATTGGAATTTCATTACATCAAAATAAGAATCAGCTACCCAAAAAACTTCCTCATACTAACTTTCATACATGTATAATGAGAGCCGAATTAATAACAGGAGATACTGGAAAGAGCTTGGCAGGTGAGAAGGGGGAAAATTTGAGCCGACATAGAAAATGAGAATATTTTTGGGGAAGTAGGTGAAGTTTAGAGAAGGGACAGAAAATTAGGGATAATTAGATAAAAGGGTTGGAGTGGATAAGGAGGGTAATATAGAGAAAAGGGTAATAAAGAGAGGAGAATTAGGGTAGGGGAAGGTAATATGGTGAAGGAAGGGGGAGGGAGTAGGAAACGGGAATTAGGGGTAATGATGAGAGGGACTAGGAAGTGAGGACTAGAGTAAGAGGGAGGGTAAAAGTGGGTATGGGGAAGTAGGAGTGATCATGAGATCGTGATAAGAAGGAGAAGTAGGGGAGTAGCAGAGGGCAAGATAATATTTTTAGTGAAGGGGAATGGAGCAGATGATGGGAGGGTTTTGGGAGTAGAATGGGCATGATGGGAAAGTAGGGAAAATTATAAGAGGTGGGAAGTAGGAAGCAGGGGAGGGGAATTACTTCTGGTAAATGGAATGAGAGGAAGAGAAGTAAGTGAGCAAGGTATAGTGATTGGCTGGGGTAATATGGAGGGGGTGGCGAGTTAAACGATTTATCAACGTTTTAAGAGGCGAAAAAACTTTTTTTTATGTCCATGACACCTACTTTAACTAATTTTTTTGTTATTAGGGCTTAAAAATCACTATAAAAATAAAAAAAATATCAGGCGCTGCGTGAGTAAATTTTGTAGGCTTATCTGGCAAATTTGAATTTAATTCTTAACGTCCGGCGATTACTGTAGAAGTTACACATATTCGCCCATATCGACGTTACTGCGCCAACTCGGCACTTTGTATATATAAGGTAAACATGTACACGTGCAAATACCAATATATCGCAAACGCAAAGCGGCGCACTGAAAAGAGGAGACAACCGGTTGTGCTATGTGCGGGATCATAGAGCCCGACTCGCGAAAGCGACCTCTTCGAGGCTCGAAGATGACATCAGGGTTCTCAACCAGATCTTTTTCTTCACGGGTCACCTCGGGGTGAGGAATTCATTAAAACAATAAAATAGGTTCCTCTCCCGTATAATTTACCTCCTGTTTTTTGTCGAATTGCGTGTATCTTTTATAGAAGAGGTCGGCCATCATTCTTCTTGATTACCTCAAGTGTTTTTTAAATATTCATTCTATTGTAATTTTATCTTAGTCGTTAAGTTATTTAACTTCCGCAATTTGTATTACTTAGATTATATATAATATAATTTAGTATAATAAGTGACCTTCTGCAAAGGAAAGGCATAATTTCTCGGTATGAATTTACGTGTGGGGTCAATTTTGAAGTCGGAACTTGAAAAACGAGCTTTTCCAAAAAAATGCATATAATGTTTTGGCGAATGCTGTATGCGGACTTGCCCAGCAGCGACTGTTTCCAGAAATAATTCAAGTCTCCCACTACTTTTTGCTACTTTGTTGTGAACTGCACATTTTTTCCAAATGAGAGATGCCACAATTTAACTTACCGAAATGGGACTTGCCCTAAATGTTAAATCCCGAAAATGTAACATAAATTTTTATCTAACAGAAATAAATTATTAATTTGAGAATATAAATTTGAATCAATAATACTATGGATGACAAGTGGATCATTTGGGTTACCTACATTACTCAGAATAATCTGGATTAAAATGGGATTGCTATGAGTCAACCATGATTACAAGCGGATTACACCGGATTATAACTGGATTTCCATAGATGATAAGTGGTTTAAAAATATGTAACTGCCAATTAACAGAATAAAACCCCGCCTTACATTGTATAACATCAAATTACAATGTCAGATAATCAAGCGGTCCAATAGATTAGAAAAGTAGCTTCTGCCTCGGGAATAACTTCTCAGAACAAAAAGAAGAAATTCATAAAAAAATATCATGAAAATCAACTAAGTGAAATAAAGAACAATTCAATTACAAAAGCAAAGACAATTGCAAGTGAGGAAAATAGTTTTAGAAAAGGAGGATCAGAAAACAGTGATATGACATTCCAGACTATAGGAGAAAGACAGTGCCGACTTTCACTCGTACGAGAAATTCTCGTAGATATTCCCATTTACCCGGAAGGGTAAGGTCAGGTATATTCTGTCTATTCCTTGTAGAATACTCGATTCAACTTTAAATATCTTTTCAGAACAATAATAATCATTGTATCGTTATTTCTTCACGCGTCATGGTCATGAGTGCGTACTCACGCCACGCCCTGGATTGAAGACCACCAACTATCGCGAGCTACCTGCACCTGTGGGAGAAATTTCTTTTCTTCCCCTGTGACATTTACTTCCTTTCTTCTGCTACCATTTATCTCTGCAGTTTTGCCTTACTGCGGACTCGTAACAGATAAGCCAAAGTGGGCATGTACAAAGTGCAGCATATTAAACAATTCCTTTGACTTGTTAACTTCTATCTTACTTCAATCTCATATCTTTAATTCTTCAATATTTAATCTTCATCTTAACTCCAATATTATGACTTAAATTATCATTTTGGTTATGAATTAGAGGCTGTAAAACTGGAGTTTCAGTAATGTTTCGGCTCAAGTAAAAGTTTATTTTCTTTAAAACTTACACGCGGAAGGAACTCTTTTTTAGGGGTTCTTTTTAGTTCGTTGAGTTTAGACAGATGGCATACAGATACATATTAACACACGTTTTTATTCTTTTGTAAAACAAACTGAATCGATTGATAGAAAGCCCTAAATTTGGAAAAATTAAAATTAACGTAATAATAAAAGTGCATATTCTATAATTTTAAACATTCCCGCGCTTTTTAGGAAATGCGCAGTGCCTAACATCGGATTTCCAGCATAACCTTAAAAACTGTCACATTTCATGTGCACCATCTTCCTTTCAAGAATGACTACTGTCTATAATTCTAGTTTCTTCACTACATTTTTTTCAGTAAAATATTACTCATTCCGAACAACTAAGAAAAGTGTGCATCATCAACTTGCAAAATCTTTAAAGTGAGTCAAGGCAGAAGTGACAAAAATGCTCTATTAAAATGATTTTAATCAATACTTTGGGTTTCTTTCGAAACCATTTATTATTTTTCATAATACGCGCAACGAAAATTCGACTTTCGCCGCCTCTTGAGCGATGCGAAAATGGCAGATTACTGGCGA
>JAAAKG020012293.1:0-20909 GCA_010014905.2 Druon quercuslanigerum | reverse complement strand
AAATGAGAATGACTTAGTCAATAGCCAGCCAATGAAGGAAAATCATGAGAAGGATGTTTTCAAGACACGTCCTTCTTTACTCCCACCTAACTTACGCCCTTCTTGACGCCCCCCTCCCCTCGAAAAAGAAAACAAAGAACAAAATAATACAAAACGGGTGTTGGCGCGCGCAGCGCGCAGGTGTGATAAGCCCCATTTGTATTTTTATAATCATAGAAACAAAAACTTGAAAGATCTGCTATCATTTTTGTGCGAGTCATTTTGTGTTCACAAAGGACGGGCGATTTGTTTCTGAGTACATATTCCCGTCACAGCGGGCCAGTGTGGTACACTTGTTTTGGCTGTTATTTTGATTCTTTTAATTAACGATTGCTTTCTGCGTACACATTCACGATACTGCGAGGCAGATTGCTACATGTGATTTTATTATTCTGTTTTATTTTCTCTTTTAACCATGTTACTTCATGGATGAGTAAACGTTAGACCCGCTATATTGTATAGTCAGTCTAATTTTTTTCAATTCCTAATTAGGTACTTGCATTGTATAATTGTAAATCTTAAATCACAATGGCATTTAGAAATCTCTTACGTTGTTACGTTTGTGATGGACGATTTGTTCCTCGTCTCATGACTCGAATCGACGGGGATGGGAATGGTGGAAAAAGGGAAATCGCTATTCACAGACAATATGGATTACGAAGACCGCCATTAGAAATTACACATCAGACAAAGATATGCTCTAATTGCAATCGATCGATTTGTACCGAAATCGCTGCTATGGGGGGAGGATCCCAGATGATTAAGACTGAATGTCTTAACGCAGACTACAAGTAACACTTACCTTCTCTGCAATCCGCTGATAATACACAAAGATGATCAGTTGAATGCAAAGTAAATGTTTTTATTTTATGCAATATTCACATCCCGGAAAACGTAAGATCATGTCCGCATCATTTAAATGATGAAAGTTTAGTTCTGCAGCCACTTTTACAGGGCTTACATTTCATTAACAGGCCATTCGTAATTAGAGGCCCACTGCTGCAAGCATTTTTGCAAGGACTTCGTAACGTAGCTTTAAGTCAGACTAGACTTGTTGACGAAAATAGCCTGCCTGACACTGAATTTGAATTTATTTGTCCTGTAACCAAAGAACAGTTTCGAGAATTGTTCACTTTTTGTGATAGAGTGCCCCGCGAAGGTGGGTACAATTATGTGGAAAAAAGTGACTTGCTGATGTTTTTATGTAAACTGCGTCAAGGCCTTTCGGATGCTTTTCTCAAGGTCATGTTCCAATATCCAAGTAGACAGTCAGTTAGTGGAGCTATCGCCAGGGTCAGTGAATCCTTAATAATTTGCTGGTTAAAATTGCAACTGTTTGGTTAAAGCTTAACTCTTTTGGTGGTGAATTAATAGTTTCGGGTTGAAAATGCAACTGTTTTACCAAAAACTTCGTCTTTTGACTTGAAACTTAATTCATTTTTTTTGCTTATTGACTGAAAAAGCTTTATATGTTGAAAATTCCTCTCTTTGCTTAAAAAATATAATTTCTGGGTTAAACTGTGTTAAATTTGTTGTTGAAGATCCATTATTTGTGTTGAAAAGTCTTCTGTTATGTTGGAAATTAAATGATTTTGTCGAAATGATTTTGTTTACCGAAATTTCGGTATAACTAGCCAGATTTTTTCGGTAAAAATATAGGAGGATCTGGAAAAGGGGCTTCATGTTGCTTGTTCCCAATTCTTCGTTTTTGTATAACTTCTTGTTCGCAAATTAATCTTTTTGTATAAAAATTCATTTTTGTAGTTGCAAAGTAATTTTTTAACAGAAAATTTAACTCTTCCACGTTTGACTAAAACTTTATCCTGTATATTAGATAAGTTAGAAATTTGTTTTTTTTTGTGGAACATTAATCTTCTTATTCGAAAATTAATCTTTTATAAATTTTACAATTTAAGTGAAAATCATTTTTTTCTCAGTTATTTTTAAATTCCAGAGTTTTTAGCTGGAAATTTAATTATTCCATTTTTTAGTGAAACTTTACCCTGTACATTGTTTTAGTATAAAATTCAACTTTTTTGGTTTGCAATTCAACTCTTTGGTACAAAAATATATATATTTTGTTAAAAATATTTAAAAAATTATTTGGTTCAAAATTCAACTATCTTGTTACAAATTAATTTTTCTTGGCTAAATATCACATTTTCTGTTAAAAGTGCATCTATTCCGATTTAAAAATCTACTGTTTTCTAAAATAATCCAAGTTTTAGGTTACGCTGGTCCCAGAAATAGTTTTGATCACACCCTTTAGCCCTTTCCAACAAGGCGTGGAGGGGCTGGAAGGCACCTCTGTGACTGGTCACAGAAACAATGTAGGTGAAACCTCTACGCTTTTCCAAAATCTCATGGGATTATATTGTTTATAATTTTTCGAACTTCATTTAACAATTATAAAAGAAAATTGAAAGTTTTTTGCTGAAACCTAACGTACTCAACGGTTAAAAACAAATTTAAAAAGAAACAAGTTTAAACACTGAAAAATATCCGAATAATGCATTTTTTAATTAACTTTGGTTAAACAATTATCAAGTGTTACTAAAGCATATGTGGAATTCTATGGAGATATTTTCAGTATACACCTATTTTCCTTAAATTCACTACAGTAGCAGTGGCTTATCTATAAAAGTAATAGCATATCTTAAAATTGTTCCAATCCAAAAGTGTCAATGCTGTGATTCCTAGTTTCATTTGGAAACTCGTTGAACATCATGCATTGTTTTTATTGCTTAAGCAATTTGTTTATAAAAGTGAATTAAAAATATTATTTTAACACATAAAATGCGGAATGGTAAGTTTTCAACCACAAGAATCTATTTTTGAACAAAGCTAAAATTAATAAATATATTAAATATTTGACTTTTTAACCAAATTCATTAAATTTCACAAACATATTTTTAATCAGGGAATGTTTAACCTAATAGAAAAATTTTTGGACAAAGAAATGAAACAAATTAAGTAAGTTGAAGATATATTTAGAAGTTTTGAAAAGATTCGACAAAAATTTAAGAATTGAAAAGAGTTCAAAACAATTGAAACAAAATGTAGATTTTAAAGCTTTTGAACATATAATTTAGAAGATTTTTAAGCATTTTGGAAAGTATGAACGGTTTGAAAGGAATACAAAATTTTTGTCTTTAATAAAAGTCTTTGATTATGAATATATTATTATAAAGTAATTCTAAAGTTAAAAATAGTTTATAAAGTTTCAATTGGACGTTTACATTTTGGTAATGACTACGACTTTTGAGTCAAATTATTTTTTATTCACTCTTTAATACCTTAAGTAAACGGACTTCCGGTTTGGGCGGTAACCAAAGTGCACGTTTCGGGGCAGGCGGAGTGAAGTTTACGCCAAAAAAACAGCAAAGTGAGATCGGACTGGATCAGTTATCGAAATTTCTGATATGCAGTGAGGGAAAGTGTACTCGTGAGTGTTATCTCAAAAGGGGATGTAGTGAAAAGCTTGGAAAGTCTTTGGAAGCATTCGGGCATTTAGTGTGTAGTAGAGGTTTTGAAGCAAATTGTTTTGGGAAAAAAGAAAGAGCCGGGGGGCTCCAGCAGGGGTCAACATTGTGCAGCCAGTGTATCACAAAATGGACGTTTTATCGCGCGAAAGTTTTGAATCGCAAATTTCAGGGCCGCGAAACGTTGCATCCAGCGCAACAGTGTCCAACATGAACAACGGCGATGCAAAGTAGTGGGAAAAAGAAAATGAAAATGCAGGACCCGACCAAGAGAAAAAAGATACAGATCAAGGGGACAAAAAGAGTTCAAGGGGCCGACCGAAAAAAGAGTTATTAAGCAAGATGGGGAACAAGAAAAGTGCAAAGATCATGGAGGAGTTCTTAGAAAAGCAAAAGGGGACAGAACCAACAACAGAGGAAAATTCAAACGAGCAAGCCTCTTTCAAAAAAAGAGAGGTGTTATCTCTTTCACCGGTGGCGGAAAGGAAGCAAAGTGAAACTAAAAAAAACGTAGAAAATGGGAGTGGAGGGGTTTCGGAAAAGCATAAAAGTGATCAGTTAGTGCAAGTGCCAGAAAAGATGAGTCTACCGACGGAAGGGAGAATTACACATCACGGCTAGTGATGAAAGAAACAAGAGTGAGGACAATAGCGAAGAAAAAAGTTTAAATCAGAGGGAAACGCGAGATATATCCGCACAAGTGGAGCAAGACACGAGAGAGGTTCCAGGTCAGGAATATCAGAGTTGTTAACCAGATCACCCTCTTTTCCATAAAAATGAAGAAAAAAAAGTCCAAATTTCAAATAAAAAAATGTCAAAAAAATTTTGATTATGATTTTTGGTTTTGAGCTCGTATTTTTTTTTTATTTCTCTTATTTAAATTACTTCTTATGATTTTACCTTTCATTTAAAAAAAAGCTTGTAGCCTCTTCTGGTTGCCAAGTTATGCCTTTTTAAACCGAAGCGTGCACGTTTACTCTCCCGCTTCGGCTAAGCGTCGTGGTCGACCGCGTCGAAATTTGCTTCCCTGTTGAATATTAAAAATTTTTGATTCATATTCAGGTGCAGCGGAGTAAATTTTGCATCTCATTTCAGTTTCATTTAAGGGTTCGTAAGAATGGAACCCTCTCGTGCTATTAATTGTCTGAGCTTGTAAAACCCGACGTTCCAAAAACTGCACGTTCTCTTCATAATATTTTGCAGCACCACGCTTCAAGGTGCCACCAATATTAATAAAGTTTTACTTATTTTTATGTTGCGATGCAGCTCCGTCGGTAAAATAAATTAGTTCTGTTACTGCGTGTCATTCTTTAATATCTTTTAAAAACTTACTTTTCGCCTTTGCTAGAAAATCCTGCTTCAAAAGTTCAGGTAATTTGTCGCTAAATTTTTTCACATATTCATTAGCTGAATCTACGATAGTTTTTAACATTGAACGATCAGTCACTGTCCATTGTTTGTATGTAATTTGGTCAATAAATTTCTCATCAAGCATGTCTCAAGAATGGCTTCATGTCTCAAGGAAAACTCCTGAACAAAGAGATCAGCAGCACGATCGAAGATATCATAGGAGTAAGAATGCTGATACAGAACATGAAGGGCATTGCAGGAGGAACATTAATAAAACTGAAAACGTGGGAAAACAAGAGGAACCTTATGGCCAGGGATGTGGGGCTAGAAGGCAGTGCAAGCTACATGCGATGGAGAGTAGAAAATAAAGTAAAAAATAATAAGTAAAAAAATAAGAAAGATGAAAGGTGCTTGGGATTTTTTTGCAGGAATTCGACAATAATAATTTTGGAGACATGGATAGAGGCAGGGAGAAAAAAAGACTTCATCGAAGGACTGGACAGAGACTACGTGTGGAAGACTAAGGCGGCGGTAAAAATAAAAAAGAAAGGTCGAATCAAGGGGGGGGGCAATAAGTAGGCATAAGAAAGAGTATAAGTGAGAAAATTGAAATAAATAAATGGGCATATGGCTTGAATATAAGTGGAAATTTTGTATGCGGTAGAAGGATAAGAAAAATATTGTTACTGTATAGAACAACGAGGGCTGTAAAAAAATGTGTAAAGAATTTAAAAAAGTAGTAGGAGATTTGCAAGCTAAAGGGGAAAGAGTAATTATAATAGGGGATTGCAATGCGAGAATAGGGTCTGAGCAGGGAGTAGAAGAATTTGATGAAAACGAACCGGCAAGAAGTTATTGTAGAGAGAGGAAGTCGAAGGATAGTATGGTAAATAGTAAGGGTAAAAAGCTTTTGAAATTCTGCGAAGAACTAGGATTAGGAGTACTAAATATGGATTATATATAAATGGAAGAGTAAGGGAAGATAAAAAAGGGAAATGAACGCACGTTTGAGAGGACGAAGGTTCGGTTATAAACTATATATTGGAAGCGGAAACAGAAGGAGAAGGGGATGTCAAACAAATGGAGATAATAGCACGTACTGAGTCCGAACATTTACCAATGACGTTTAAAATGAGTGGGGATTTAAGAGGACCTTATAGGGGAGAGAGGAAAGTGAAACATAAAAGGAGGGAAAACACGGAATTGGTTGAAAACTTAATATGGAATGACGAAAAGGCGGAAGAGTTTAAAGAACAAATAATGAGATTATGGGAGGAGTGAAAAGAGACTGAGGGGGAGGTATGGGAGAGTAGATGGGATAGGTTCAAGGAAACAATTAGGAAAGCTTCCGAGATGGTAGGAATAATGAAAAAATACAGAGTTGTGAACAATAATCCAGGTAGAGGGAAAAAGAAGAGGAATAGCACCGAAGATGAGATAGGGGAGTTAAAGAAACGGGTTTGGGAGTTGTTGAAGATATTTTTGAAGGGGAAAAGGACTTATGAAAGAGAGGAATGGTGGACAGAACGTAAAAACCTAAAGAAGCTCATTGCCAAGAAAAGAAAACAAGAAAAAGAAAATAAATGTGCAAAAATAAGAGACATCAAAAATATGGGGCAGTTCTGGAAAGAAATAGGTGAGTTTAGACCGAGAAGGAGAGGGAGGATGAAGGGAAAAAAATAGGGAAGGAGAAATGGAAAAAACATGGAACGGACGAGAAACAGATCGATGAGGGGAACGATAAACCGCAAGTGTGAGGGGGAGGGGAGCTAACAAGAACCAAGGAGGATCTGGATAATGAGGAGGAGGAATTAAACGAGGATATCTCCAGGGAGGAATTAGTGAAAGTAATAAGAAATTTGAAAAGGGGAAAAGCAGTTGGGGAAGACGAAGTTACAGCGGAAATTATAAAAGGATTACCGCCAGTTTGGTTAATAGAGATGCACAAAATACTGAATGGGTTCTGGAAGGAAGAAAAAGTGGGAAAGGGGTGGGAGAAAGCGAGAATATACCCCATACATAAGGGAGGGGAAGAAGATCTATTAGACATAGGATATAAAATATTAGCAACCATCATGAATAGAAGATTGAGAGTTTGGCTAGAAAAAAAGTGATTAATAAGAGAAAGCCAAGCGGCATTTAGGGAGGGAAGATCATCGAGAGATCACGTATTTGTGCTAAATTCTCTTATAAATAATAAACTCAAGAGAAAAGGAGGAAAGCTGTATGGGATTTTCGTTAACTTCCAGAAAACATTCGATAAAGTAGACAGAAATATTCTCATCGGAAAACTGCAGAAAATTGGGATGATGATGAATGATAAGGATGATAGAGCAGACATATGCGAAAACGGTTAATGAGGTAATAACTGGTCAAGGAATAACAGAGAGCTTCTCTGCAGCAAGAAGAGTTAGATAAGGGTTCCCTTACAGTCTAACCCTATTCAACATTTTTGTGAATGACATCAAAGAGGATTGGGAAAGAAGAAATATAGGAGGGACGGTAATCGTAAATGAGAAAATTCTTGGGTTAAAATTTGCGGCTGATTTAGCATTAGTGGCAGACACAGCAGAAGGTTTAGCAAACATTATTACAAGCTTGGAAAGATATGTGAAAAAAGATAAGCTAAAGATAAATATAAACAAGACTAAAATAATGATTTTTAGGAAGGGGGAAGGAAAAAAAGGAAGAAAATTGGAGAGTTTAGGGAAAAGAGGTAGAGGTGGTCGATAACTTCAAATATTTGGGATTCTGGTTTAAAACTCGGGGGGTTTATAAAACTCACATAACGTAAATGGCTGGAAAAGCACAGAAAGCTAAGAACGCAGCTTTGTGGGTGATGAAGAGGACGGGTCTCGATAGTCTGGGGAAAAGATTTTATATACTGGAAACATTGGCTAAGGCGGTGGGCTATATGGAGTAGAAATTTGGGCTTGGGAAAGAAGAGAGGAAATGGAGAAAATGCAGGGAAGGTTAGTCAAGTTGGCAATGGGAGTAGATAGGACAACTCTAGGATATATTTGGAGGATGGAGTCAGGCAGGCTAAGCCTAGAAATAGAAGCAAGAAGGAGGGCTTCGAAATATATGGTAGCAATTTTAGGAATGCGAGAGGAGAGATGTCCAAAAATATGTGTAAAGGAAGAAATGCGGGGAATAAAGAACGGAAACCCGTCGGCATGGGATAAAGGGTTACAGACAGCATGCAGAATTGTAGGGGATGGGAAGACGCTGGATTGGTCATTCAAAGGGAACCGTGTCAATGAGAATAACGATAATATGGTTAAGGGAATAGAAAGAAGAATAGAGCAGGACATACAGTTGGACTGGGTGAACATAGGCAGCTCAAACTACTGTAGCGGATTAAGAAAATGGAAGACCGACTTGTGGAGAGAACATTATTGGGATGAAAAAGGGACGAGTCCAGAAGAAAATGAGCAGTGGGTATGGTTAAGATGTAGGAACGTAGGAAAGGCAGGGAATAAGGGATACAAGGACACTACGTGTAGAATTTGCGGAGGAGCCGAAGAGAACCTGATGCACATATGCGTGTGTCCAGGGCTAGATGGAAAAATGGATAAAAAATTGGATTGAAGGTGTTGATAGATGGAAGGACGGGAAGATAGATCGGGATTTAGAAGAATTGGTCGTTAATGCATTTAGTGGAAAACCGAACCCTGTCCTTTGCCGATTTGCCAGAGAGTTTGAAAAGAAAGCTAGAGAATCGTCCGAGCGGAAGTTCAGAGAGAGAGAGAGAGAGAGAGAGAGGGAGAAAGAGAGAGAGAGAGAGAGAGAGAGAGCGCGCGATAGACAATGTATTCACCTAATGTATTTAGCTAGAATTTAAGTGTTAATATTTTTCATGCAAAATTGAATTGAGAATTTATGTATATTGTTGGGTATTGAAATTGAGGCGGACACAGAAAAATTGTAAAAAGTTGTAAAAGTATACAATGGAAACAATAAATACTAATACTAATACCTAAAGTAAAGATTCATTTTTGAAATATTTTATTTATATTTACAGTTGAAGGGTTGCAGTAGAGAAATAAATAACCAAAAAAATTGGATTTTTTTTAGGAGAGTGAAATAACATTCTGCAAAATCGAAATTACCATTTAACGATAAACCAAAACTTTACTCCCGAGCTGAAGTTTTTCTGCATTAAGACCATAAATTTAGAATTTAAAAAAATCCAGTTTCCAGAAACAGAATGTGGAAGATTACAATCTCAAAGTGACGGAAACATAAAACTGGAACTGGCTCCGTTATGAATAACGATAAAAAGAACAATTTTTAGTTTCAAAAAAAGATAAAAACTTACTTCTGAGATGTTTAGTTGCTAAATTGAGAAAATATGAGTTTTATTATAAAAAGTTAACGAAATCCGAGTAAATCATACAAAAATCTTTTACGTTTAAATTTAATTGTTTTTAAAATTCGTTTTTGGATGCTGGTTATCTAGTTCTGTACTGCAATCCTTCAGCTGATAAAATAAAAATGTTTGTAATAAAAAATGTTCAACTTCAAACGCCTTTAATTTTTTATTGTTTAAGTCTTCAATACTGAATTTTAAAAGTCTTTAAATTAAAAATAAAAATGTTTAAGGAAACATTTTTCAAGTCAAATATTTTCTAACTCCGGTAACCGTGACTTTACTCAGCCTTAAATATCGCACTTCACATGAGAGTCACTACGTGTTAACACCAGCATCAAATATGACTGTACATTGTGCATATATAGATAAAGTAGAAGACAGTTAACGAATTCTTCGACAACTTGAAAATTAATTATTCTTTTTTATGCTATTTTATTTTAAATCGTTTGGATTCTGGAGGAATTTTGATAAAAAATTGAATTCTTGTCTGGAATTTGCCAAAACCTGATAAATAAAAATTCAAAAACTGATGCTTTTCGATTGTGTTCAATAATTCTATGACTTTTTGCACTTTTTCAATGAATTCTGCGGTTCTTGAATAAAAATTAGATGAGAATCTCAAGGAGCATGTGATGCACCAAATGACTAATTAATATTTGCACGCATACCTATATCTTATAGTCTTCATAGGTATAACATTTTGTAGAAAGAAACGTGGAGATCAATTTTAAAGTCAATCTAAAAAACAAGTGATTGACCAATTCCGCGATTGCAATAGGTCACACAGTTCTTCGATAAGAGATATTTAGACTCTATTTCATCACAACCAGTAATTATATTTGTTATTACTCACGAAAACAGCTGCAAACATAAAAACACAATCATATTCCTCGATTTGAGTTGCGAAGTCAGTTTCTATTACGTATATATACTTAATCCATCCGATACTTTTTCATTCTTCATTGCGTTTTATTGCAGTAAGAGCACACTATAAGCTGCCTAATTATGGCCACTCTCAAATTTAAAGAAACTTCGCCTTATCTCCAGAGGCAACCTGAAGCACCAGCGGAGGATTATTTATATAAAAAGTGAGTATTTAAAATCTATGAAATTAAAATCTGTATGAATCAAAATTCAAATTCACGTTTAACGTATAAATTTCAAATTGACTATGAAATTACCAAAAAAAAATGTGTTAATACAAGAACCCCACATACAAATTTAGACATCACAATCTTAAATATTTCAATATAAATTAAAAAAAGAATAAAAAAAAACGGAAAGATACAAATCCTTTTCCTTCCTTTTCGACTTGATTTTTTTTTCATAATCAAAAAATATTTTATCAAAATAAATCCAAGTTTCGGCGCTTATTCTACAACCATTTCAAGACAATAAAAAGCGACTTGCCAAAAACGTCCAAACATGAAAGTAAACCAGGATGTTCTTCCCATGACATGTGACAGATTGACAGGAAATTTATAAAAATGTAATTAATTTTTCTTGTAAGGCCTTGAAAAAGAAACAACAAAATGCTGGTAAAGTTTCAAAATGATTTTTTATGTTACCTTCTTTTTCTTTAATCTTTTCTAATTTTATTTTTTAAGACTTTAATTGAGTGTGCCCTTTAATCGCCTGACGATTAGTGGGGCCCCGTCTAGGCCATTTCTATTACCTGATGATTATTTAATTGAGTTAAATATTTAATTTATATGACAAAAAGGTTATTTAAACAATAAACATCAATTGATTGCGAGTTTTTTTACTTTAAATATTAATTGACCTATTTAGAGTGAATATATATAAATATATTACATTTTTAAACATTATCATACAATTTAAATTTCTAACGCTATGAAGTATCGAATACCTACATCTATACCTAAATCTATCGCCTAGCTAGTCGGGAGTCTTAACCATTACGCCAAACCTTCGAGTTGACTATCGATGAAAAAGCCATACTCATAAGCTACAGTTAAAAAAATATTAAACTCGCTTTTTCTAATTGAATATTTATTATTATACGTCGCTATGTATATATAAAATATGCGAACTGTTAACAGGAATATCAATAAAATAATTTTTAAATAAATAATATTAATCGGTTAAAATTTTTTTCTGTAATATTATGTTTTTCCCGTTGTAGACTACTTAACAACTTTTTGCAATGACAGAAAATTTTATTTTTTCTGAACATTTACAGTTTTTCATAAGGATACAATTTTTTTTCTTTAAAAAAAAACATTATACAGATAGATTTGCCATACCTATACGAGAAACGACATTCTTCACTAGAACCTGACAGGACACCCATCAGTTTTTTTATAGACTAGATAATCTGATAGGAGCCCCAACCAGTTTTTTCTACATTAGATATTCTGACAGGAACCCCCACCAGTTTATTCTGCACTAAATATTTTAATAGGGGCTCCTATCAGTTTTTCTAGATACATATTTTAATAGTGACTCCAACCAGTTTTGTCCAATTTAGATATTATGATAGTCACTCCATCCGACCCCAACTTCAAATAGGGAAAGATGGGGAAATTTCTGCACGGGTAGGTGACCTCTCTCTTTTATACTTTTTATTAAGTCCTCAGAGCGAGCGTAACATTTCTAATAACGATCTTTTTTCTTTATTTTAGTTTCTTCCTATTTTAAATTTTGAATTAGGTTTATCAGTTTCTATATACTACTTATTTCTTTTTTTCACATTCCTTTTTGCAATTTATTTTTAATATTTTTAATATCAACTTTTTCAAAGTAAAAAACTTCTTTCTTTTCATTTGCTATAGAAAACAAATCAAAATCTAGAATTCTGCGATCTGAGAGCGCAGGGTCTTCCACAAATACTTTACATTCATGTCCACTAACTATTATGTGATCAATTATAGTGGTAGATTTTTTAGTAACTCTGATAGCCTTAGTTTAATTGACAGTGTTAGCTGAAAAATAACCATTTGCATTTATAGTATCAGTACAATCTTGGACTAGGTCAGAGTCTGCATTCAATAGATTAGTAATTATATCATAGCATATTACCCATTTTCCTTTCATTAACTCTAAAAAGTCATTGAAGTTTTTTAGGAAAAGTTCAAAGCTGGCTGATGGTCGCCTATAGATTAAACCTATCACTGGATTTTTTCACACATTTTTATCTCAGCTATATTACATCCTTATATTCCTTGCATATTATGTTAATATATAAACTGTATTCTTAACAGCGATTTTTAAAAATAATTTTTTAAAAGAATTTCTTTCGTTTGCATTTTATATAGTAAAGATATAATGAATTTATATTAAATGAAAAATAATTATAATATGTATTTATTTATAATGCTGTATATTATATTCATAATATTCCATAAAATTACATTTTAACATAAATAATTTATTTAACTGATTGAAGTTAGTTATTAAATGCTTAAATAATAATTAAGCGGAACGTATTATTTATTACTTAAAGTAATAAAGAATAATTATTTTCTAGCCTGATCGCAATTATAATCATAGTTATTATTTTCAATGATTCATTCACACATAAGGAAATTTTAATCTTTAAAACTTGTTCACGATTTATTAAAATAAATATTACATTGTGATAAATTGAAAGGCATATCCAAAAACAATTGGAAAAAATTAAGTTTTAGATGGTTGAGTGTGTTAAGGCCACGAGTCATAGTTACAGCAAAATAATATTAAATGGCACCAAATGAATCTGTTATATCATCAGCGAATGATACTTTACCACCAGTAGATAACCCACCAAAATCATGAAGGTAGAAAATCCACAATATCCATCAAGTTAAGAATCTTCAATAATAGAAAGTGCTTAACGTCTTAATCATACTACATATGGGAAATAATTTTTACAATTTTAAAATTAAATTTTTTCTTGAAAAAAAGATCTTTCTCTTATCGATCCACTGGGAATCGAATCACAGAACTTCTGATTTCCGGTCAGGTGCTTTTCCATTAAGCTATTCGAGATATCAGAATAAGAGCTATAAGAGATATATCTGTTTTCAAGAAAAAATTAAATTAAAAATTTCAAAAAATTATTTTCCATCTAGTCTGATTAAAACATTAAGCATTTTCTGTTATTGATGATTCTAAACTTGATCGATATTGTGGATATTCTGCCTCACTGGTTTTGGAGGGTTATCTACTTCGGTAAAGTACCATTCGCTAGTGATATAACAAATTCATTTTAAATAATCACTTCTATTCTGTTTGTCTGTTTGTCTGTGAGTCTGCAGATTTTTAGTTTGTTAGCACAAGAACTTTCGAAATAATTGATGATTGAATTGGAATTGGGAGAGTTTTTTCGCAAAAAGGTCTGATTCTTGTTTTATTCCAATTAATTGAAAATTCATGCATTTTATGCGCCTGGAAAGGCGAAGATCGCCACCATAAGTGTACCTATGGTGAACGAAATATGGGGCCGATTAGTCAAGATTATATATTTTTTCGACGATACTTTAAGCGTCCTAAAAAGCCAGGATTGAGCCCAGGATTGAGATTTATTGCCCTTCAGGTCTCACTCAACTTTCATATTGTCAGAGATCACAGCCGGTGTAGAGAAATTAAAAATGATTCAAATATAAACGAATTTAATTGTCATATTCTGCATTTGGTTTATTACGGAACGACAAGACGATTAAAAAAAGAAGAAAATCGGCTGATCCGTTCAATTTATGGATATACCTTTTTTCTCTCTTCTCCGATTCTACGACAAAAAATGCTGCAAAAATATTATGCGCCCATAATTGGAAATTTTTAATCGGAAAACTTTGGAATAAAAATGTATTCTATTTTCAAACTTGAAGGGTATGCAATTTGTTTAAATAACTACTTTTCCAAAAATAGTTTTGAAATGGTATTTTCTGAGTTAAACATAATATTGAATGATTTCGGGGAGTAGCACATTTTGCTAAAAGCTTAATGTGAATGTTTATACATTTAATTATTGTTTTTTTCTTTAAATTTCCGTTAAATTCAGTATGAATGGATTACATCAACAAAACAACAACATCCACAATAAACAGCAAACAACGTCAACAAAAAGTTGCATAGAAATTTAGAAAAATTGGACATCTCTGGCTCAATTTTTAGAAATTTTGGAAATAAAAAATTAAGTAATTGTTTAAATAATTGCATAATTTTTTTTTAATTGTACTACTCTAAACAATTATATTTCAATCAGAAAATAGGATTATGTTATATATTTTTTGGGCTTGAATGATTGTTTAAATAATTTAAATTTGCTTAAACAATTGAAAATTGTTTTACAAATCATGGGAAATTCCATACTTGCGGCATCATTCCTGAACTGCTCCAACTTTAAAAGTGATGTCTTCCGATTGCCTTCTCAGACTTTGTTTGTCAATTTGATAGTAGTATACCCACTAATTTAAAGACTTTCACTACCATCCCTCTTCGAACCACAGAGGTAAAATTTGCATCCCCCGGGCAAAACGGAATTTTCAAATGGTCATAACTTCCTTTCAACAAAAGCGAATGGAATTTTCTATAAATGATTTCTGAAGCGTTTTTTTTCTTTTATTCTTAAAAATCAATTGTTTTAAATTAAAAAATTTTTGTAAACAAATTGCTTTTAAAATTTTTATTTAACATTTTCTACTCTTCCAACAGTTTTCTTTAAAGTATTTTCAAACGAATGCTTGACTTTTTTCCGATAAAAATGTTATTTAGCATTTTGGGACTGAAAATAGTTATGTAGTTATGCGAAGATATCCGAGCGAAACCCTTCCTCTCGCGCTCGAACAGGTTGGCCAGTCTTACCGGGGACTTGGTTGTATGCATGATTCTCCATCAAAGCTGCAACACAATTCATCTTAATTTATTTAATTTGCCTTATTTCGCGCATTGTTTGCTTCTCTGAACTTGAGGCTTTTTGATTATCTTCGGACACAGATCATGTTCTGTTGCGTATGAAGTTTTTTTCAGTTTCAATTGTCCGTTCTCATTTAGAACAAATGCGTGGTATTTTAGAGTGCCGGGAATTGCAATTAAAAAATTTTCTTTATGGCTGGTCAGAATATTCAAGAAGACGAACAATTTATCTTAATGACTTTTTTTGTTAAAAAAAAACAGAATTAAAGCATTTAAAAAATTTTAAAAAACACACGAAAATGAACATTTTAAGCCAAATATCGCAAGATATGAAAAAAAGTCAAGAGAAGAAAAATGTTACTTTTTGAATGTCCTAAAAATGCATTTGATTCAAGGAAATGCGTTTCTTTGTTTTTTTTTGTTTGTGTTAAGTAATTGTTTACTCTTTGATACAAGTAAATATTTCTTTGCATCAAAAGTGAAAAAATTATGTTAAAGAAATGATTTCCTAGAATGTAAGAACCTAGGTTTGTTGAATATGTTTTGATATTTATGCAATTGCGTACATCTTTCGAATGCTTACCAATAAGACGCACGGGCGTGTTCTTAGAGCAATCGGGCACAGGCACCTCCGTGTGGTCATACGCCAGAAATGCCGCTAGACGATAGAGAGAGAGAGAGAGAGACCGAGAATATAAGTACGCTGGCGATGGCTCGAGGAGAGAGGTGACATGGCGGTTGAGTGCAATGGGAAAGGGTGGGGCTCGAAATAGGGGTGGTCTGGTTATTGTCCAACTTGGTGCAAGATCCCAAATCATCTATAGCCTTAAGAGTAGCCGTGCAGAATCTCATCTGAGCAAGAAAGATCAGGGCAAAGTGTACCAGGCTCGGTCAATTCCTTTAGTGAGAAATGGCGAATTTTTAGAACTTAGACACGGGGCATGAGAGGCAGTGAGGGGTGCAAAATTAGTTGGGTTTCCCATCGCAGAAAGCACTGACCCGCGACAACGAGGTGGAAAAAGCGCGTGCGCGATAATTTGAATTTGTTTGTTGTTATGTCATGGTGTCATAAAAAGTCACAAAAAGTTTCGTTAGAATGGATCCAAAAAATTGTGCAGTGAGTGACTGTGATGTGAAAAAAAATAGAAAGAAGGAAGTAATAGGGCACAAGTTTCCATCGCGACGAAGTATAGGTGTGCAGAGGGTGCAGGCTGCAGGGAATGCAGCGTTGAAAAATGTACCGTATGAGACCATAACTTCATAACATTCCTGTATTTATTTCGTTTCACTGCAAATAAAGGCAAAACGGAGTTAATGAGAAACAAGAAATGAGAAATAGGATGCTAATTATCCTTAATTGCTCATTTTGCGTGTCTTACTTGCTTCATTTTGTCTTTATTCTTCCTTTTTTCTTCAATTATTTTAGGATTTAATACATGTAAGGAAGGGGCATATTCATATGTAAGTACCAATACATGCACTTTTATAGTTGGGATTCCCATCACAGATGGCGCTGAATATCGCCATTTTTCCCTACAGGAATTGACTGGCGCTTTGTACACCTAGCAAGGCTGGATGTAGTGCTTCTCAATTCAGGGAGAAGATGGGAGGACCAGCAGGACACGCGCTGTCGCCGATGTGGCTACACTAATGAGACCCTCCCCCACGTGTTAAATAACGGTTGGCTCCACATAAGGCTCGCGATAAGGAAATGACATGACGTGACTGTCCAAAGAATTGTGAAGGGTGCTAACCTTCCGGGAGAAATAATTCTCAATAAATCGGTCCCGGAGGGTGACGCTAGCTCTTCTCTTCTCAAGCCGGGCATTATCATTAGGGATGAGCGGTTTAAGAATGTAACAATAATTATTGTTGCCATCCCTTTTAAGAATGGACCTGATGCGTTCCGTGTGGTCAGGGAGCATAAGCTGCAAAAATATCAGCCCATAGCCGATTCCCTGCAGGAAAAAGGCTATACAATGTACCTAAAGGCCTTTATTCTAGGTACACTAGGAACTTGCGACCGAGATATCCGGCATGTTATAAAACACCTGCAAATCGATAAGCGCTATGCAGGGTTGATGATGAAACTTATGGTGTCTGACACAAGCAGGTGGTCGAGAAATATACACGTCGAGCAAGTTTTTGGTCAGCGACAATATATTGGACTGGAATCCACAGACTTTTTATATTTTTAACTTTTTTTATTAAATAACGATATTTTCTTTTTGTACTGAATATGTAGTGTGTAAGTTGACAGAAGTCTGACGCGCATATTATATATAAGAATTTTTTAAATAATCGACAATAGCTGGAAAAGGGTGACTAGAATTACCAAAATATGTTATACCTAAACAGTGAGCTTTTATTTTATATCTGTAGCACCAAAACGTCGAGAATGTCCCACGTCCAGGACCATGTCTTTTTTTTAAGAGGGCTTAAAACCCAGTCTTAAATCAGGGAAAGTGGAGGATGGAAAAGGGGGAGGTCTGGTTATTGTCCCACCTGGTGCAAGATCCCAGATCATCTATCGCCTCAGAGTGGCAGTGCAGAACTACTATCTTGAATCTCTTCTGAGCAAGAAAGACCAGGGCAATGTGTACGCATTTGTTTCAGTGGAAGGACCTCGAATCATTTCCTACTAAACGGAAGTTTTACGAGGTTTGCCGACTGGCGCTTTGTACATCGTGCAAGACTGGATGTACTGCCTCTCATTGGAGCGAGATGATAGGGGGACCAGCAGGATACGCGCTGTCGCCGATGTGGGTACACTAATGACACCCACCCCCACGTGTTAAACAACTGTGGGCCCCACATGTTCACGACAGATTCAGCGACGATTGAGACATTGGAGAGTTGAATGTCCTGACCGACTCGTTTGTCTCATTCGTTGAAAAATATTTTCTTGAGAAATCTTAAAGGGCTGATAACAACAGGAGTAAAGGCAGAAGGCACTGTAAACCTGTCCTTAGCGAGACTGAGGATGCCACGAGAATCCAGAGGCTTTATCGAAAGAATAAAATTTATAATAAGGGCAATGCAAGAAATTCTGACAGGTCCTATTGAGAGCTGTAAGATTAATTTAGATGAAATTAAGGATTATTGTGAGCATGTTTTTAGTAATGTTAATGATAACGAAAATGACCTTCCTTCCGATTTTAACCTGGATCCTCTGGATTAGCTCAGTAATGAGGCTCTCCTTGACGTTGTCCCCCCGGAGGATATTATCAAGAAAATGAGTTCAATGAAAAATGCCGCTCCGGGACCCGACAGTATCATTTATGGTACCCTCTTGAAGGCTGACCCAACCGGAACAATTCTTTCCAACATATTTAATGCGAACATGTCTTTTTAAATGAATGAATGGTAGAATGGTAATTTTGTCGCAAAGTGATATTTCTTTCTCCCACAGAAATATTCCATTCAGTGATAGTAGACCTTTATTTGACATTTAATTTTGTAGAAAAACGAATCAAGTTGCAGTAACACGGCATGAAAAATAGTATTCTTACATAATTTTGCAATATCTGAATCAGCATTCTTAGCTCGAAGTACATAAATAAATATAATATATATTTTATATAATACTGCTGAACATAATGTAGAAAAGTTCAAATTTTGGACAAAATCGAGTACGATGCACGAGATGCATGATTAGAATGTGTTCGTTAAAGCCGAAGGACCTTTAACTAAAGAGAACTCGCAATCACGAAATTACAGTTGTCGATACTTTGACCTATAATTTTAAGAGGTCTCTGTATAAATATGAAGAGCGAGTGCGAAGCGCATATTTTTTTTATTTTTAATCCATTGCAAAACTTTTATATTAGATCTTAAGGGCATGTTATACTTCTTCGCGTGGTAAATCGGGTTCATTTCCCTCGGCTTTTTTCCCACAAAAGTGAACATTTTTAAAAATTGACTTTGGAGATGCTGTAAAATATTAAAACGGATGTCCCCGGACTCTTTTTGTGCACTTTATTTTAATTTTATGGAGTTTTCTCGATTTGTAAGACTTGAAAAATGGTTTATATCCCCATAAAAAGAATGTAGATAGTCGACTTTGATCTAATTAACATACTGGTTATGCGATATTTGACTAAATAAATAAATATTTAAATAAAGAATTAAAATGTTAAAAGTAAAACCTAATTTTAATCGAAAAATTCGTTTTGGTCCAAAATTATCAAGGGAATTTTGTTCTTTTTGGTCTTGTAATGTTCCAAAAAATATAAGGAAACAAATTTTTTTATAATCTGATGTGCTATGACTTCGTATTTAAAGTTGGTTCAGGCGAATCGTGTCTGGAATGCACTGTAAAAACTCTGGGATACATTATGTCGCAGCTGATTTTAAGATGGGCTTCCATCTCGTGCAAAAATTTCCCCATCTTTCCCTATATGAAGTTGGGAACCGGTGGGTTCGTTATCATAACATCTAGACTAGGAAAAACTGTTTGGGGCCCCTATGAAAATATCTAATCCAGAAAAAACTGGTTGGAGTCCCTATCAGAATATCTAGTCTAGGAAAAAATTGTTGGGGCCCCTATCAGAATATCTAGTTGAGAAAAAACTGATGGATGCCCTGTCAGGTTCTAATGAAGAATTCGAAGGTTCTAGTGAAGAAGGCTAATCTATCTGTATACTGTTGCTTTTAAAGAAAAAGTTCCATCTTTATAAAAAACTGTAAATGTCCACACAAAATTGCATTTCCTGTCATTGTAAAAAGTTGTAAAGTATTCTACAACGGGAAAAAACGAAATATTACAGAAAGAACAATTTTAATCGATTAATATTATATATTTATTTAAAAATTATTTTATTGATATTCCTGTTAACAGTTTGTATATTTTACATATATATGTATATATAACTTTGTGTTATAATAAATATTTAATTAGAACAAGAGAGTTAAAAATTTGTTGAGATGAAGCTTGTGAATATGGCTTTTTCATCAACACTCAACTCGAACTAAATAGGTCCATTAATATTTAAAGTCAAAATACTTGCAATCAAGCCGCTTAATTTTTAAATACTCTTTTTTTTTATATAAAGAAAATATTCATCAGATAATAGAAAGGGTCTAGACGGGGCCCTACTAATCGTCGGGCAATTAAAGGGCACTCTCTTCAGGGCCTGGTTAAAACAGCGTTACAGACCTAGTCAGGCTCTCTTCGTTTTTTTCGACGAGCGCCCGATTAGAAGAGGGGAAATATATCCAGGGCCCTACTTAACCTCGATCGGAATTTCTACATGGGATCGAGCTCGAAGTTCGAGTACGAAACTACTGTTTATTGTTTTTACCACAAAAATGTAAAAATTATTGACGGCAGGTAAAGTTTCATACCGGAAGTCCGAATGAAATGATGTCTTATGTAAGGATTCACACGAGGTTAATTTTTGTTGTGGAGAAATGATATATGCACCCGATCCCAGCGAAATCGCGGTAAAATTTCAGCCATAACTACGCCTCACTACCGGGAGATGGGTGGTTACAGTCTGTGACGGAATCAATACGGCGACCTGGCAAAAGTCTCGTGCACCCTGAGGACATGGAGCGAACCAAGGACGACCGCCTTCTGCATTTTCCCCGCAAGAGTTTCAACATATTGTTCACACACAGGGATGCTTTTTAGATTATTACCCAGCAAAAGCTTGACACCTTTAAGAGCGCCGATGATAAGGGCGATTAATTTAACAGAATATTCCGGGTACAATCGTCACAACTCCCTTACAAGGTCTCTATACCTCTCTTTCTTTTCATTCTCCTTGGCTATGATGTTTTTGTCAGCTGGTGCTGAAAATTCG
>JAAAKG020012282.1:0-20909 GCA_010014905.2 Druon quercuslanigerum | reverse complement strand
ATCCTCGTAAAAAACATAAAATACAAATAATATATCGTAAATAAATTGATTGAATAAATATATATATATATATATATATATATATATATATATATATATATATATATATAGCGTATAAAAATATACAACATTGTTCAATAATTAATAAAGATTAGCTTTTATGACAGTTATAATGACATTTTCTTTAAGGGAAGGTATACACTCGAAGTTATAAGCCGGTAGTTTTTGAGTCATAAATATGCGGCCCAAGGCATAAATATATGTCCTCCAGACATCGAAACTTGTCCTCAAGACATCGAAACTTGTCTCTAAGACATAAATTGAAGTCTGACTCCGTCTCAAAACTGAGACATGCTCAAGTCGCCGTTTTCGAGTTCAGCATGTCTTGATTGGGAGCAAAATTCAAGTCAAAACCAAGTCGAAGAATTTTTACTCGGATTCAGAGCTTTGAATACTAATATTTTACAATATAATCTACAATTTATTTTACAATACTGCGAATGAATAAAGATATCCGACTTTACTAAAATAGTACCTTTAACTGATAGGAAATTAATTCATATTTACACACATAAAAAGAATAGTGCATGCCGCATTACCCAATAGACAGCGTAAGTTAACGTACGTACACTTCTTTGCAAGACTTTATAATTATTTTAGTTAATTTAGATACATTTTTTCTTATGCATTAAGCAAAGCTAAGAAATTCATTTAAGTATTACATATTTTGCCATTACATTATCGGCTATATTTTTCTTCCTATCGATTGATATATGTTATGCGCGCTGCATTACCCGCTTCTGCTTGACTTATTAAGAATGGAGGCATTTACGGTTGAGTGAAACACAAAAGGAAATTGAAATTATTAAGATTTTAGTGATATTAGGTTCCTTGGTTGGTTGGTTTTAATATTAGAAATTATAACGCGCTATTAAGACTAGGTCGTCCTTTTATTAACGGTTTATTCCCTTCACTCGCTTCGCTCTTATTCGCACACACACAAAAAAAAACACACACACATACTCTTCTTAAAGCTTTCTTCAAATACAGAGAGAGGCGGTTTCGTTTCATCTCGGGTTCAGGTTATAATATCATGCGAATGTCCTTAATAGCATAGAAAAGAACCCGAGAGGAAGAGGACAATCATGAAAAGTAGGTGCTTATTGTGATCCTTTTATATCAACGTTGATCGTTAGGGCAATTTAAGTCTGAAAATCTTCATTTAAAAAGAAAATGTTTTTCGTCTCGACATTTTTAAACTTTATTTTTTACTAATGACTGGAAGGCGATCAAGACAGTGGTCCCTTTAAGGAGAGCCAGGATAATTCGCAAAGTTGGATTTGGATCTCAGGCTGCCCCAAACTACGATACATCATAAAATTAATTTTCAACAAAATAGTTTAACTGACAGATAGGTATTTTAATTTTGAAACAAAAATATTAATTTTGTACCAAAAAAATTCTCTTCTTCAAAATAAATCAATTTTCAACAAAGATGGAATTTTAACTAAAAAGTTCGTTTCAAACATAATACAAGAACTTTCTACTAACATAATTTCTAACCAATAACGATTTAACCAATGAACGTGTGTTTGCAACAAAATTGTTTGATTTTTAAGACAATAATTGATTACTGAAATAAAAAGAAATAAAAAAATACATCATCAATGTGGAGCAGAATATTTAAAATTTCAGTTAAAAAATTTATTTTCTAGAAATGAAACTAATTTTCTACTAAAAAAGGCGGATATTTTCAACTCGAAATTTAATTTTCCATCTCAATAGATCAATTTTCCACCGAAAAAGACAAATTGTCGGATTGAGAAAATAATCATTTTCCATATTCAAAAATTTAATATGAATTAATTTTTTGAAAAATAACAATGGTTCTTGGCAATGTTTGTTAAGATTATATTGTACTTCAGGGAAGTAGGGAAGTGACGCTATTAGAACAAAAAATTTTCTAGATTTGAAAATGCGAAATTATTTGATCATAAAAATTGATTAGAAAAATATAAATTTTTGTTAAATCGTAATATTCTAAATTAAGCTATTATCCATGAGATGAAATGAAATGAACCCGTGAAATAAAAAAAGATTCTATGTTGATAAATGCGCTATGAGTGAGTTTCTTTATTGCAATTATTAATAAAAATTAATTTGTTTCCTTTTGTTTCCAGTCATAATGAATTATTACATGTACGTAATTTAACCGAGAAATTATTATACAAAATTGATTAAAACACTAAAAATGCAGCAAACGTAAATTTTTTTCATTGAGAATTTAAAACTATAATAAAATTTTTTTGAGACTTTATTTACTAATTTTATGTACTTTTTTTGGTATTAAATATCAATAAATAGAGAAAAGTATACAGCATAAATATCATTCTTTTTGGTTTACTGCCATTTACAACTCTAATCATAAATTACTGAAACATTTTTTCTAAAATCTGCCTCAGCAGGATTTTTAAATTTTAATTACCTTTAATTTTTTAAAATTAACTTTAAAATTGATAATGAGATATCTCTAAAACCTAAGAATATAATAATAAACACTATAATGTCACGAAAATGTAACTAAACAGTTCATCTTTGAAATGAGACCAATAAACTGTAAAATTTTAACACGTTTTGAAATAATCATTTATCACACAGTCGATAATTTCCATTACGACAAGCTCGTGTAATATTAAAAATCATTGTTGAGTGTAACAAGTACTTTTTCAAAAATTTTCGAAAACATTTTTTCAAAAAGCGCTAAGCAGAGAGTTAGAAGTTTACAATAAGAACTGAAAAATTTCTTCAATTTTGTAGCTCGACTTGAACTCCGGCATTACCTAGGAAAATTGTAGAAAAACTATATCATTTATACGACATAGTCCCTAAAGTCTCTTCTTCAATTCAAGCCAATAAAACTTTAAAAATCTTAATGGGTTCTCGAAATGTGACCAAAAATGTCCAAGTGTATCAGCATTAAGTTTAGTCATATTTCTCAGATTTTGATTTAAGTTAATTTAAGCTGATGAAACTAAAAAAATATTTATTATGGGTAGTTTAAAGAGGAATTTCATAAGCCTTTTAATAAGTTTTAAAGAAGGTTTTTCCTCGTTTTTAAGATTCTATATATTAATTCGAGAACAAGTAAGCATTATTAGTGTTCCTTGCATTCAATTTAAAGAGATGATTTAAAAGTACATTTTGCGTGACTTTCAAGTTTTCACCATTATTTTTCAAAATATTGCCTGTCCTTCTTACTCTTTCACTCAGATCCTATTTCTCACAAGTACTTTAAATAGGACTGATTTGACGCAAGATTTAATGGGCCTTTAAATGCTTTTTCATATAATATAATATTAAATTTTTTCTAGGTTATATTCTGCGGGAAAAGAGTGCATATTTTTAATTGCTAGTTCTAGATGTTTATGTGTCCTAATACTACCAGAAGCTATTATAAATACGATACTGGTAGTGAGAGTAAGGGGCGTGATTTAAGGTAGACAAAGGGTCGAATATAGAGAGTAATGGAATTTTAAATTAGTGTTAAATATTATACTGGATCAGTGGAATTTAAAGCTCGAGGCATCAATTTGTCACAAAGGAAATGAGCCCTGGTCTGGTCGCACGAATTAACGGGGAATGCCTGTCTAAGGGCACGAGGATACCCACCGCAACCAGCGTTCCTGGTTAGATTGGTATTCACAAAGCAGCCCTTGCAAGCGCCTGAGACTAAATTAAATTCACTTGCAATAAATGGGTGGCACCAGTTGCCACTGTTGTTCCGAAGCTTCGATAAACGTAACGGCTGCATAGGCAAAGCATCAGGGCTCCTTTAATGTGGTTTAATCATCTCATCTCCAGTCAAAAGTGCAGCGCACATATTTAATGTTTAACTATAGGACAGCCATCCAGATGTTAATGGTTAGTTCCTGTACACTCGATAGTTTTTATGGGTCAGGTAAAATCAATTTTATTCATTTCTTTATCCTATCGAAACAATTTAGGGCATTATTATTACTGTCATGTGAGCAAAATATTACTAATCATTCTTTTTCAACGTGTTCAGATAGGACACGAAATATTGACTCTAAGTTTCATCAAGTAAGCGCAAGATGTCGACAGAATTATTCAGAAAATTGACTAAAAGCTTCATCAAGTGGCCGATAGAGGCATGGACATGAACTGGAATAGCAACTTTAACATCTTGGATATTTCAGTCCAAGATCTCGGAAATTTTAGTTTAATACAAAAGTATTTTTACGCCTAACATCTCGAAAAGATTGCAGACGGTACTACAGTCTGTTACATAAGAGCATGGTCACTGTTGTGAGAAAATAATAATACACAATACAAAAATTCTTTTAAATATCGTTTTATTAAGTCGAAAACTTCCATGCAAATACATTAGTAGCATGTCCAATCACCTTCAGCGTCAATAATAGCTTAGCATCTTCGAGGCATAATTTGGACGAGATTTTTCGCGTATTTTTCTGAAAACGACCTCCAAATTTTGTGAATTCGGCGAACAAGCTGCTTCGGTTCTTCGCAAGCTTGATCTTTATTTGAGTCCAAACGTTTCCAATTGGATGAGCATCGGGCGACTAAAAGTCATGACACGATTTTGCTCTTTCCACAAGCGACAGGCCTTGCTTGGATGTTTCGGATCGTTGTCCTGGAGAATTTTGAAAAAATCCTGAGATTAAAATGAAAACAATAGTCAGCTGATTCACTTTCACGAAGCATGAAGGACAATACTGCCCTCTGTGTGAGAAAAAAAAATCACTTCATTCTACGTCACTGATCGCGAGTAATCATGACCACGCTCTTATGTGACAGACTGTACCTTATACATTAAGCATCATTGTTTGAACGTCTATTTTTCTCCGCGTGCGAGACATGATTTTTGCTAATTTCAAACCTATCCGTTCCCCCTCTTGCCACAATTTGTGAAATTACGGTAACCCCCCCTATTTTTAAATAAGAAAAATAAATGTCGTTTTATATAATCGGTAATCGGAAGATGAATAATTTTAAACTCTTTGATACTACTAGTATAAGATTATGTTAAATGAATTCTTTATTAATTTTTTTCCATTTCAGAACATTGATATAATTTTAAGATAAACTTGGACGACAGATTAATTTAACATTAAAAGAATTCATTTAAAAAAATTCAGTTATGATTGGTTAAAAGTTAATTTTATAATCTGCCATTATATTTTAATCTATTTTGCAGGAGGTAAAACTGTTTATTAGAACTTTAGATATGTTAAATGATTTTCAAAGATTTTGGGGCATTTTAATAGATTTGCAGGAATTTTAAAAGATGGCAAACAATTTTAACAGATTCTCGAGGATATCATTGCTTTTACTGAACTTTAAAAGCTGTCAAAAAGGTATTTAAATGAATGTCAATAAACTTCACGGGATTTCAAGGGATTTCATAATTTTTTACTGAAACTTCAATGAACTTATTTAAAAGAATTGAGTTATTTTTAAGTGATATAAAGATTTGAAGAGGTTTTCAATAGTTCAAAGCACTTTTAAATTTTTTTGAAAATTTGATAGCTTCTAAATATTAATTAATTTCTGAGGATATTCAGAGAGATTCCAAGGAGTTGTAGTAGATTTAAAGAATTTTTACAGATTTTTAAATATTTTAGGATATTTGAAAAAAATCCCAAATAATTTTTAGAAATTTAAAAAAATTGTAAGCGTTTTCAAAAGGGTTACAAAAATTTTAAATATTTGAATTAATTTTAAAGGATCCGATAAATTTTCAAGAGATTAAAAAAATTCAAGGACTTTTATTACAACATTTTTTATTATATTTTGCTTGGTAACTTTCGTTGTGGAAAAAACTGCAATGTTTCTTTAGTTTTAATAACAAATAGCTGATTTTATAACTCAAAAGGTGTTTCATAAATCTGTTTAGTTGTTTTAATTATATTGAATAGAAATGATTCAAAAAAATTTGTTAAAAAAGTAATCACTGTATGATTGTTAATATAAGTTTTTAATAACAGCCAAACTAACGTAGACATGGTAATGACCACTGGACAAGGAAGAATAAATTAACTTTTACAGAATGGCGAAAAATATATTCTGTGATAGTTTTTGTATAAAATATTGATGAAATTGAAGCGTGAAAGCTAAAGAGTGCTAAGTCCAATCAACCAAATTTTAGAGGAAAAGGAAAAAATCTTGCGAGTGTAACAATTTGTAATCATGTGTTTTTCAAAACCTACTACACTGAAGATTTGAAAACAGTGAGAAAAAATTTGTTCTATATGGGAGGTGAAAAAAGAAAATAGTCCAGCTTTCCATCCCATAATTTTGTGCACCAAGAATTTTGTTGATAAAATTATAAAATTTTGTTGATATATAATAATGACTTTTTCAGGTCTAGTAGGTATAGGTATTTTCCACATATGAAATTGTTTAACAATGTTCGAAGGACCAAAAAATTATTATTTACAATTTTTCAGGGCGGTAGAAAAAAGTGTACAAAATATTCGTGTTGGAGATCAGAAAAACCAAATGGTACTCATTAAATTTTCAATTATATATGATTAAAATTATATTTTCTGGTGAAGAAAGAGGTTATTAGTATAAGCAGGTATAGTTTGAAACGGATATTGGATAATTGTTTTTTATCCAGTTGTCTTTCTCATGTCTTGCAACAGAGCAGTATGGCATTTCTTGAGGAACAAAATGAGACAAAAATTCAAACAACTTTTGCTTAATAAACCATTTTTGCTTAATTTTTTTTTTATAAAGTAAGCATAAATTTCATTTTTAAATTATGCAATATGAATTAAATTTGTCTGTTCTCGTCAATTTTATTAATCCTTAAACTATCTTTTCAAAGGTCTATCAGCATCATTTAAGTTCTTCAGAGGATTTAAGCCATAAAAAAATTAAAAAATAAGGATTTGTAATTTTAAAGCGAAAGTTTTTTAATAATTAAATTTTATCTGTTTAATCAAAAAACTTTCTGACTGAAACATAAAGTTTTGCATTTCTGTTCTAAAAAATAGATGAACTCACTCTATGAGCGGGAGAGTAAAATTTTTTGCAGCTTGTAATTAAGTTGTACGTAAAGTGTATTCATTAAATCAGTATCCTATTTCGTTGTTTCTACTTTTCATTAATTTCGCTTTATAAAAAATTAGAAAGTTGCAAATTTTAAAAGTCAGAAACGAGAAAGAGCTAACTTCATTTTCGCGCTCTAGAATAAACGATGTGCCTAGATAAAGCGAAAATGAATGCAATGCAATGTGTGCGAAGTGCTGATGCACTGCTTGCTAACTACTTCATTTTTTCGATGTGTAAAAAGCATTTTACTCGGTGGGTTAACAAAGCTTCTAACGGTTTTCAAACAAAAAGAAGAAGGAAATTTGAATAGAGTTATCAAGCAGAAACAGAATGAAAGCAAAATAAAAATTGCGCTTCCTGAAACTTGGTTCATAAAGTTAGTTTATTAGCATTATGAAATATGATAAAGCATAATTGAACAACTTATTTTTCTTCTAGTTATCTTCTCTCTTTATTTTTAATGATTCTTTATTTAAAAAATGCATTAAAGCTATTTTTCTTTTATAAGCGGATGCTGTGCTAAAGAGACAAAGTCTCGTTAGGGGAGAAGCTGTAATTCTCTCGATAATTTGGCGTCATTCTTGTCTCTTTCTTATCCGATAAAATATGACTGCAAATTACCCCGATGAATCAAGGCGGCGACCGAAAATTAAGGGAGAACCAGAAATTTATCGACCTTTGCAAATTGGTACCGACAGAGTTTGGGGAAATTTTGATTTATTTGCCGACAATCTAGAAAATGGTATTGAGATCAAAGTAATAAAAAAAACTTTCATTATAATTAGGAGTCCAAAAAGAGATAAATTATTTAATCAATAACGAATGAATGATTTTTCATGTGCTGAAACATATTTGATATAACTTGATCTTCATTTAGGTATAAGAATAAACCCAAAAACTATTGGATCATAGTTTCCTTTTTGATTGTTTACACATTGGAAACGATATTGTGATATGATTGAGGGTTTTCGTCTTTTTATAATCAAATTAGGCGCCTAATTAAATGAGTATTAAACTTCTTATGCTAGCACGTGGCGATGGAAAATATATCTATTCTATAAAGATTCCTTATTACTCACCTCGCAAAATCACACGTGGGTAATACTCTTTATCATTCGCTTGTATTTCAGGGGCACAACATAAAAATATTTAACACTTATATTCACTATAACTGATTTTGAATTATCCACAATGTCGTAAATTCATCTAAACTTTTTTATTTAAGTAATCTTTACACAATATTTTAATGCCATCAATCACTACCAAATTCACTGCTTCTAGTACTACATATGTAAAAACACCAAACGATTTTCTTCTTTATTATTCACATACTACAATTCACTATAACAGTAAATTATTATATCTTACTTGATCAATTGTAAAATTTCTCCTATTTATAAATAAAAACTCGTCCTTATTCAAGCTTGTGAAAGAAGCGAGATTTGAACTAAAGAAAAATTTCTCGAAACTCGAAATAGAAACAAATCTAAAAAGTTTGAGAAAGTTTTGATAAACAATAAAACAAGCTTTTAACTTGCTCTTTTAAGTAAAAAAAATTTATATGTGCACTAAACTTTAAATGTATTTTGTAAAAGAAATGCTGGGAAATTATTATTTTCCTGCGAATTTTCGCGAGCGCCCTAATACGAGAGCGAAAGGGAGGGCGTCGCGACGCGATTTGCACTGACTCGTGGATTGTCCGTTACCCGCAGAAGCTAGGAGTAACCCTCTGCCACCCACTTTCGGTTCAACCCGCGACTGCGCTTGTGCTTTACGTAGACCGTGCCCTATCCTAATTCTAGTATAAGTAAGTAAATGTGGCTTCTTCTACTTGAAAATGAAAAAATGCTTAAAGCAAGATTTCGAGTCTTGTACTTATTTCAATTTTTCTCAAGAGGCAAAAATAAACTTAATCTCGTTTCACAGTGGAAAACAAGCTTAACTAAATAGGACAACTTAAAGCAGAAGAAATAAAAATATTTTATCCATTTGCTCACAGTTATTTTGAGCTAAAGATAGCAATAATAATTATTATTGTATGACGGGTGACAGTACAGAATTAGGGTACAAGTTGTATTTGTCCGAACCCCTTAATATTTGGGTTAGATCAGATAATATCATCTGTTTTGTGTATGGACTTGAAAATGTAGAATAATTTTCGAATGGGCTGAAACTTAAATTCACATTTTTGTAGTTGCAGTTTCTTTCAGTGAATAATAATATTTGATTATAAAATAAAAACAAAATTAAATAATTAAACATTCGTAATTTGGAATTTTTCGCGTAATTTTTTAACATTGCGAACCACAAACAAACTTTGCTGTATGGTAAAAAAAGAATGGCATATTCCTTCTGATTAAAGCTAACGAAACTTCCAGCACGATGTGTAAATGGTACGACGTAAATGGTTACTCTACCCATAGGAAAATTAAACAATAACTTTTAATTTTAATTTTCAAATCCATACACAGAAAAAAATATTGTCCGATCAAAATAATATTTGGAAAGCTCTCTACTGTTGTGCAAATACAACTTTTTATGCTCTTCGATAGAAAGGGTTTTCAAGGCAATTGTAATATATAATAAACAAAATGAACATTTTTTAAAAGATCGAAAAAATATTCCGTCAAATCGAAATTTGCAACATAAAAATAAAATCCATGGCTAGTTCAGAGCTGAAATGTTTTTGAATCAAAGCCAAGAAGTTTGATACAAGAAATTATCCAAGGCTTAAGGAAACCGTTGTGGAAGCTGACAATCTGAAATTGACATTACCCTGAAATTGGATCAGGTTTGACGGCAGATTGCACTAAAAAATTAAATTTAAAATTTAACAATAATATAAAATCATGCTTCTAAAATATTAGGTTCCTGAATACGGGTAATAAAAATTTTATGTAAGAAATTAAGCCAATTTCGAGAAAATCACCGGAGAATTTTGAGATTAAAAGTTCATGGATTTTCAAAATCGGCTCTGGGCAGTGGTAAAAAACTTTTTAATTTTTTGCAAACATAAAAACTTTCTATCGACATTTAGAGATGCTAATCAGAATAAAAAATATTTGAACGCAAAAAAGTGATTTTGATTGAAGTTATTATGATTTGCCTCATTAATCACGTTTCACTAATCCTATCAAATTATCTTTGACGTTGTTCCTATTAAAGTGCAATTTTTAAAATTTTATATTGACATATAAATTTCTGTTCATGTTAAATAAACATTAAAACCATTTTTATCTCACTTAAGAATCATTTAAAACTATATACGGTTTTGAGGCAGTTACTTAAAAAAGAATCTTATTATAGCTAAAGTTACTTTGTGAAAATAGAAACTTGTCGCATTTCCTGCCACGGACTCGAATAACTTGAAGTTCCTTTTTTGAATGAAAAAATATATTACATTTCTAAACAAAAAAAGAAATTGCAATTTAAAATCTATAAAATTGAATAAATTTCAGTCTTTATAATTGAACTATTACAAAACGAGTATTTAAACATACTTCAATTTCTAGTGAAAACATTGAATACTGAGGAATATTTAATTAAAATTATTCAAAATTTTAGGAATTTTAAATTTCAAATAGTCTAAATTTAAGAATTTTCAATTTTATGTCTTCAAGAGTGAACTATTCCAAGAAAAAATTCAAGCTTACATACCTTTAAAATTTTAATCTTAAAAATTGAATAATTTGCAATTTTTTTGTTTCAAAATTTAATCTTTTGCAATTGTAACTTTTCAAAATTATAGTTATCATAAGTTTAAGAGCGGACATAACTTATAAGCTGAAAAGTACACCCCCATCTAATACGAGACGACTCCCATCCCAACCAGACACCAAAAAAGGTTAACAATAAAAGAATAAATAATATAAATTAATTTACTAGATTTTAACAAAAAAATTCAATTAAATCTGTTTTAATTAAAATTTTTAAATTGTAAAACTTTCAATTGTAAATCTTTAAAACTAAAGGATTTTGAAATGTGAAAAATTACGATTAAAAATTTTGCAAGTTTTAAGTTTTACAAATTAAAATTCTGACACTTTGATGACTCACATTAAAAAACTTTACAATTCGAATTTTAAAAGTTATATTTTAATTTTGATTTATAGATCTTAAGATTCAAGAATCTTCAAATGAGTTTCTTCAAAATTATAGAATTTTTAATTTTGAATCTTTAGAATTAAATAATTCTTTTATTTTCACAGTCATCAATTAAAAATGATGTAATTTTTATGGTTCAGATTTTAAACTTGTGTAATTTCAAAGATTTAAAATTCAAAATTCGACTTTTGAGTTACAAAATCATCCAGATTTGAAAAATTAAGAATTTAAGAAAAACATCTTAAAAATGAAAGAGTTTTTAATTGTAAATTTTTAAAGTTAAAGAATTTATTTAAAACATAAATTCTTTGAATAAAAGAATTTCCTATTGTAAATCTTCAACACTGAACTATTAAAAATAAAATTATCCAAAGTAAATACTTTTAAATATAAATCATGGAAATTGAATACAATTTAATTTAAGATTTAAAAATTTAAGTGATGTAATGTTAATGATTTACTTTTAAAATTTCTTCTATTTGGTAGATATAGAAAAGAAAACTTGACTTTTGATTTCCGAAATCATCAAGATCATCTCAATTTAAGACATTTTATACATGCATCTCTAAAATGCAAGGGTTTTCAGTTTTAACTCTTTAAAATTGCAGAAATTTGCAATTCAAATCTCTCGAAATTTAAAAGTTTTTAATTTTGAATATTCACATTTAAAAGTTCTGTAATTTCTATAAATAAACTTTACAAATTTTTTATTTTGTAGATGTATAATTTAAAAATTCATATTTTGTTTCCTAAATCATTAACACTTAAGAAGTTTTCTTATGCATTTCTAAAATGCAATAGTTTTCAATTTCCGCAATTGTAGAAGTTTCAATTTAAAGTCTTTAAAATTAAAGAGCTTTTTATTTCGGAAATCTACAATTTAAAGTTACGCGAGTTCTAAGTTGAAAAATTAAAAATTCTGTATTTTTTGGGATTTGCGTTCGAAATTTCTTGACGCAAAAATTCAAAATTTGATTTTTGATCTTCTAAATAATCAAAATTTAATCACTTTTATTTATACATATTGGAAAATAAAGGGTTTTAATTTTTTAATTCGCATTTAAAAATTGTGCAAGTTTTATGGGTTAAAATTTAAATGCTGTAATTTTGATTATTCAAATTAAAAATTTCTCGATTTGGAAAATTTATAATTCATAACTTAACCTATCTCAAAAACACTTTAATTATAATTTTATGGTATGATTATTAATTAAATTTCATATTAACTTCAATTGAGTTATATACTATAATATGATAAATTAGGAAATCAAAACAAGAAACGTTTAAGAAGCGTGCCTAGCGCACTATTTTGACTATTTATTATTTATTGACTATTTATCTTCGAGGAATTCGAGAAGCTGCAAATTTAAATTTGACTAGATTAAATTGGTGAATTTTTTAGCACACTTCGTTAAATGTTTTTAAATCAAAGCAACCTTTGAATAATTAACATTTAAAAAATCATGAATTAACATTTCCTTTATCCGGAGATACTGCTCAGAATTCACAAATCAATTTTCCTTGCAGGCATTAGCAAATACAAGGAAATTATATTAAAATGCAATATACCTGCAATTATGCTCACATGCGGTATACACTATTAGCATCCGTAAAATTGCATGAGTACAGTTACCGTAATGTCATAACCATTTCACAATCAGCAGACTAAATGTTTGATTCGTTTATTCAATTACAATGAATAGAATCTCGTCAAAATATTTCGAGATTGACTTTTCGTGTTAATACTAAAAAACTGTATGTCGTAGAATTGAAAAATGTGGAAAAATGTAATCAAGTTAATTTGTGTTTATATTCTCGTGGAGGATTTTAATGGGTTTGTCGGTTTAGGAGTTTCAATAGTATCAGCAACATAGAGATTTGGTCGGCGCGAAACTGTGGAAATTAAAACTCGTGTAATTTACAATCGCCGCTTAAATCCCCATGGCGTTTTCAACAGTCGACCCGAAACTCTATCAGAACTATTCTACCCACGCGTAATCTCCAGGGTAATCTTAATTTTCAAACGTTAAACCATGCTTGCCATGTGTGTGTATTATACTCTACAAACTGTATATTCACAGTCCGTAGTACATAATTTTTTCTATTATACGTATTATTATCTCACTAATCTGGAGGTAGAGTATAATTTTTTAAAGTTTATCATCAAGAGGACAGGCGAAATGTTTTCTAATTAAAATACAATCAGAACTTAAGGTATTCGAAATCCTCATAGAGGTTGATGAGTAACGACCCAAATTTTCAAATATAATTTTTTGACATATTTTGATATAATTGGACCATAGCGATTCGAAAATACAATGTTAATTAAATTTCCATGTGTGAGTGTGTGTGTTTTAATTTTTTCTATTCGACATATTTCGAAAAATAAAAGAGCTGTGATCGTAAAATTTGGAACGATTGTAGTTTCGTTTGATATCCAGGTCTAATGGGATTTTGAACTTGATCGATCACTTACGAGTAGTTTCTTCTTGCGTTCAGAGATACAAAAATTGTATCTAGTTTATATGTGAAAAAGATTTTTTATATTTAAAATGTAATAATACGATATATAGCGTACTTGTTCGCGTCTCAGAGACGCACCGATCGATAACCTGTCGTTGAAACTTTTATGAGCCACCAGTATGCATCGATTGACCTATTGATGAATTTTCTTATAACTCACCAGTAATAATTAATAAAGTTTTAAAAAATAGTATTCTGTTTATATGAAAGAAATTTTGTTCACATTAACAATACTACAATTCTGTATCTGACATGTTTGTTCAGTTCTTCGAGATACGTTTAATGACCTATTGAAGAATCTTCTATGAACTCTTATGATATAGCAATATCGATTTATAAATTTATAAAATATATTATTTAACTTGTCGATATGGTAAAAATTATTTTAATAACGGAAATACAACAGTAATGTATTTAATATATTTTCTCACGCCTTCAAGACACATTGATTGCCCAAATTAGGAACCTTTCATGATCGACCATAATCTAGTAATACAGTTTTTAAATTAAAAAAAAATTATTTTCCTTATTTATAGGAGAATTTTTTTATTTTGGGAATATAGCAGAACAGCATTTGTAATTGTTCGCGTCTTTGAGACTCGTGGATTGATCTATTGATGAACTTACGTAAAACATTCTTGAATATAATTAGCTGCTTAGAAAGTTTCAAGAAAAAGTTGCATTGTTTTTATGAGGTTTCAATTTAAAATATAAGAGAAAAGTAAGTTAAATTTTTTTTTGTAACAGAACACATCAACAGACATTTTTGTGGGCTCTCTGATCATCTGTAAATAAGATTTTCGGCAGTACAGAAACGTAAGGTTAAGAAATATTGAAAATATTCATTTTTTTCTTTGGTTAGGGAAAAATCTCTCTCGACGAGAAAGATAATTTATTTGATTCTCCTGAAAAAATAAAATGCTCATAAAATGAGCACACAAAACATACGCCCATAGTGAATTAATCCGTAGTACTTCGGAGAGGTATTGTTTACGGAACGTCCACAATTGCGTATAAGGATGAGTTTTGAAATTGTATGCCCCTTTCCTCACTATTGTAAAAATTTGTAAAATTGTTGTGACCATGCTCATCTTGTCACGAAACTTGTATATTTTTCACTCAGTAAGTAAAAAATATATACATTATTTTAACCGTAAACAATCTTTCAAGGAATTTAAAAAGATTTCGATTTCAAAGTACTACAAATTATTTAGAAGGATTGCAAAACTTTGAAGAAATTTAATGCTATTTCCAAAAATAGTTGGGGATTTTTTAAAATTCCAAGGTGTTTTAAAAGATTTTTAGGGATCATAAAAAATTGAGGATATTTCAAATAATTCAAAAGGATGATGAAGGGTTTTGCAGATTTCAAATGATTTTGAAAGATGACAACAGTATGAAGAAATTACCTATTACAATTTCAGAGACAATCTCAATTTTAATGGAATTTATGAGATTTTAAGTAATTAATTCAAATAATTCACGGGATTTCAAAAGGATTATAAAGCGATTTTGAATGTGTTCAAAGTTTTTTTTGCAAAAGATTATGATTTTATGTGAAAGCGAAGTATTTTTCATGTATAGTATTTCTTTTATTCCGAACATTTAAAGGAATTTAAAGAGATTTAAAAAGATCTGTGAATTAGTCACAATTTTTACTAATTTCAATGTTTGATTAAATTTTAAATATAAGTCAGTTAATTTTTATCAATAAATAAGTGAAAATTACTAATTTATCAGCAAACATAACTGGTTGATAGCTTTAGAATTTAGTCACTGATTGCAACTATTTAACATTTTAACTGACTCAAATGCAGAGGAAAGGAGTTTTCAATATTGTCAAGTATTTTAAAAGAATATTGAAAAATTCTAACCGCTGCTAAAAAGTTGTAATACATTTTTTTACAATATTAGAGATTTCAAGGAACGTTAAGGATTTTAACAGTTATTCATAGATTTTAAGGTTTTTCCACGGAGTTTAAAGAAATAAAAGGATTTTTTACTGAAACTAAATTTTTTTGATGGATTTAAAGAGACTTCTTTAGATTTCAGAGGGTTTCAAAATATTGTACGGAATTTTGACCAGTTCGAACAGATATTTTAAGGGTTTTTTTGTGATTTTAAGGAAAGCTGAATAGATTTTGAAAGAATTTAATAGATTTTAATAGAAGATTTTACAAAAATTTGAAATGATTTGTACACATTAACAAAATTGTAAGAGATGTAAGATTTTGAAATACAACACAACAATTCTAGAATTTTAAGAGATTTTTAGATATTTATGGTTTATAAGTAATTTTTATTAAATTTTAAAGATTTCAAGGATGTTTGCTGTTTTCAGGTACATAGGGGATTCACCTAAAGTTCAATTATTTTGAAGGGATCGTGATAGCTTATGAACAATATCCACATATTTCAAAGGACTTTTAAAGAGTTTTTTTCTACCAGAATTCTACCAAAATTCGAAGGATTGCAAAGTTTTTCATGGATTCCACGAGATTTCATTAAAGGTATCATTTTTATAAATGTTATTTTGTAAATTTGTTATTTGAAAAGAATAATAAAAAGACTTATTTTGTATTTTAATTGATACAAAAAGATTATAAGTGATATCAAATTGGATTCAAGAGGTACCTTTGAATAAAGTTTAAAAGTATTACATAGATTTCAAGGAGTTTCCTAATATTAAAAATATTTTTTGCAATATACAAATTGTTTACAAAGTTTAAGATATTTTAAAGAAGGTGTAAAAGTTAAAATAATTATAAAGGATTTTTTGTTGAATTTTAAAGATTTCAAGATTTAAAAAAATATAACATAGTAGCGGAATTTCGCAGTCAAAATTTTGGATATGGGAACTTTTAAGTCATTTAACCTGAATTAGAAACTGATGGGAGGCGAGGGACAGCTCGCAAAATAATTTAAATAATTTTTACAATTTGTATTTAGACCAATAAATGGTGATAAAAATTTAAGAAAGATCCAATGCTCACTATTTTCTAAAAAATTCGCAAAAATAAATTTACTATCCAAATCGCCACAGTTTTGTTACCTCTTAGTGTTTTCTTACA
The DNA here is from genome assembly GCA_010014905.2 of Druon quercuslanigerum. NCBI lineage: Eukaryota > Metazoa > Arthropoda > Insecta > Hymenoptera > Cynipidae > Druon > Druon quercuslanigerum. The sequence continues at coordinate 4,113 of JAAAKG020012282.1, read as the reverse complement.
GAAAATAATTTTTATAATTACATTTTGTCTGAAAAAATGTACATAAAAGAAATTTTATCTTAGATCGATAGTGTTGTTTTCCATTTTCACGGTGGGTGTAAAATATTTCTCTACTAATTAATGTTGCCTTCTCTGGTGACAATACATATTCTTTGAAATGTGGAAAATAATTTTAATAAAAAAAACATGTTTCAATTATCATGTCAAAAAAAAATAATTAGAAAGAGGATATATACGTACAAAATTATTGGCCTGCCACCCCCAGTAAGGATTTGTTAGATTTTTCGGTCCCCCGTCCCAAAAAAGAAAGCCATACGATATCATTGGAAGGCTTTTTAAGATAAAGAAGAGAATAGTACATATAGGAGAAAACTCTGGAAAGAAAAAGTCTCCCTAAAATTACGATCACCATTGCTTGCAAGCACCTAAGACCCTGGTAAAACGGACAGGGAAGAATTAATGCGGGAAGACAAAGCACAGAGGTGCGATGAAGCGTTGTTCCTTTTCGATTTTCTTGAATCCCATGAGATCACCTCAAGTTTCCCAACCCTCAGTTCTCGTTACGGTTCCGGGCAACCTCCTTAATCAGCTGGGTGCATTTTTCTCCTTTGTAAGTGGCGATTCTCTTATCTTGATTCCCTCTCTTTTACTTTAAACACCGTAAGTTCCGTCATGATCGTTTGAGTCGTCTTTTTCAGAAATAGTGAAAGAAATCTGAAGTTTCAAATAGTTCAAATTGTAAAAAGTTATAAATAAAATGAAAATCCTCTGGAGACAGAAATTAGATGAATAAATATTAAATTGTAGGCAGCTAAATTTTTTAGATAGACATCAGAGCTGGAGTGGTAATAAGGATGGCTCACAGAACAAAAGTATCGATTTTTTGCAGCACCCGTCATTTTGTTTCGTTTTCAGAAAAACACATTTTTATCATTTCTGTTCATAACATAAAAATCTCTGATAAATTACAGGTAAAATTCTCTTATGATCTCATGAAAACTCTTGAATGAATACGAAGCCATGATTAATCTCTTTTTTTTAACCTTCCTAAGCATTTTTGTTAATTTAAAAAGTTTATTTTCATGGTGCTATATATTTTAAATTGTTTTTCTTTATAATCAAAACAAATTATTTTTGTTGAAATCTACCTTTTTAAAGGAAAAGGATAGAATATTCAATTAGGTTGGAAGTTTCTTTAAAACTTGTAGCGTTTTAGCATTATCTTGACCTTTTTCAATGACATCCTATTGCTTAAGTAAATTATTATCTTATGGTATCATGGATTAATTTTATCCAAATATATATTTATTTCTTGATAAAAGCTACTTAAAGAGATTAAAAACTTTGAAGTTATTTGTTGTATTTTATAAATTATAGTTAAACTGTCCTTGATTAAAAATGGTTAATTTCTACATTTTTATCAATGAGAAGGTATTGTTTTTTATGTAAAAAACGACTTTCGCGGATTCCATTAAATGTTTCTATTTTTTTTCATAGTCTTTAAAAAGAGTAACATTTGAAAAATAGCAATTTTAAAATTTTAGAGACCATTTTTTTCAAGATGTAAAAATTCCATATATATTCGTACTATTTTAAAAGGTGAACAATTTATCTTCATGACTTTTTCCGAATTAATGAAAATTACCAGATATGGAATTTATAAAATTTTAAGCCAAACAGCGCATGATATAAAAAAGTCAAGAAAATAAAAATATTGCTTTTTAATAGCCCTACAAGATCCTCAAGCTTCCAAAAAGATCTACTAATTGGAGGCGCAGTCTTTGTTTAATGCGTTAAAAACATTTTTAAAATACAAATTTTATTTTTTGGACTAAAGAAACAAGTCACGGAAAAAATTAGGACACAACAGTTGATGACGCGAAAAAGAGCTACAAATTTCTTATTATTCATTTTTTGTTAGGATGCGTAGTTTTTGTTATAAATGCGAAAAATAACATTAAAATAAAAAAAGTTAAATTTTTAGAAGAACGACACAAGCTACGAAAAAACTAATAAAACCAAAATTGTGCACCTAAATATTGTCTTTTAAATTTTTTCATTTTTTTTCTTTCAATCGTAAACAATTACATTAATAATAAAAATAAAAAAGTGATAGAAAATGTACATCTGTGCGAGAGAACAATTGGCAGAGAAAAGTGGTTTATCCAAAAAAGAGATACAAATTTGTTAATACTCGTTTTTTCATTGAACGCGATTTTTTTATTTAAATTGCCAAAACAACCTAGAAAATAGTCAAATTAAGTTTTTGGAAAAAGGACACCAAGTGCAATTAAATGTTCGAAAGCAAAATTTTTATAATATTTTGCCCTTTTTTTAACAATAAAAATGGGGCAATGAAAACACATATTTTTCAGTATTGTGTTGATGTTTTTGTTAAAATTACAAAAATTAAATTTGAAAATTCTTCTTTTTCTAAGTAGATTCATAATTTTTTCTCAATTATAGGTTACGTTGTATGTTTTGATCCAAAAGTAGCTTTTGCAAACTTGGAATTTGTAATTTAAAATCATTCATATTTTAAATGTTCCAAACTGGGGTTATAAATGATTTCAAACTATATTTTAGGTTCACATTTGACAGCAGTAACCTGTATTTCAGTAAAAAGTCATTAGATTTGAAAGAAGACTTATAATTTTAAAAGAAATTAAGGTTGTGTTGACTAAACCCAGGTGAAAAAGTTATATATGTTTATATATAGTGGAAAAGACAATGATGCCCTTCAATAATGAAAAATTTCTCTTCGTTGAAAGCTATTTCAATCAATAGTCATTTGACTTCAAAAATTGAACATGCAATTTTGAACAACTTTAGGTGGAATAAGTATTTTTTGTCGGAAATTGGTATTTGTGATAAAGAATGTAACGGGTTGATTGCCTATACAAGAATATTATACATGTGTTGATACTAAAGAGATAAAGACTTGCAAAAACTATAATAAAAAAAGCCCTTGCATTCTTTTTTATTATTTTAGATAACAGGTACTATGAAATACAATAATATTACAGAACTAAAAAATAAATAAATATTATGTCACAAAGCGCGCGTGTTTTTTTTAGTTTTAAAATTAGTAGTTTACATTAAACTATAATTGAGACTCTGGATTCTATAACCACGAATAGAATTTGCCTAGCCGCTTCAGGCCGCTCGAGTTGGCCCCTGATGACTTGAAAATCAGTTTTCAAAAATTTAACTTTTTAAAATATAACTTTGTAGAAAATTTCATGGCGCATCTTTTTTCTATAAGCAAAAAAGTTGTATCTGTTACCGTTTCTTTAAAAAATAAAAAAAACTTAATTTTTCAGACCAGCAAATTTACTAAATATTTTTACTTCAACTCGCTCCGAAAGGAAAGTTCTTTATATTTTAAGATCAAAATTTAATTCACTGTCCTTCCAACTGTTCTTAAGATAATGTGCAATTTAAAATTTATTGATTTGGTTAAATAAGAAAGATATAAATTTTTTTGGCAATCGGTATCAAAATAACGTTAGACAATTTTCAAACGCTTCGTTTATCGAGGGAATTTTGATTAAGCCCAAGCTTCCAGCAATAAGAATGCTAAGTAGAATATAATGAAATTTTCTGAAAAGTTTAATTCTAATTGAATTAATTGTTAACAAAATAGTAGCACCTTAATAGCATTGACCGAGCACGTGAGGGGCGATAACTTCGGAGCCTGGTTGTACTGCGCTATCTAGCCTGTTCGAATACAACTATGCTTGAACTATGTCCTTGAACTAGGCGTACATTAGAAACATAATGTAAACAAAAAGCGAGGGCCTCCTTAATTCATTTTTAAGATTAGCTAGGAAAGTATTACACATTTCTTAAAATTTAGAAAACATTGTATTTGGTTCCTGAGCAAATAAATCTATAAATATTGAAAATTAATAACTAAAAAAGTAAATGTTAAATTTGCTAGAAAATCTAACTGGTGGTAGAAAAATAAATAGAAATAAAGAAAATATGCTAATAATACTAGCAAGGTAAAGAAAAATAAGGTATTTGTACTTACGCTTGTTTTAAAAAGATACAAATTTGAATACTTATGAAAGTGAATAAAAATAAATTAAATAACTTTGCATATTATTT
>JAAAKG020012271.1:0-20911 GCA_010014905.2 Druon quercuslanigerum | reverse complement strand
TTACCCGTTTGGCTCTGCCCTTCTCCCTTGCTTTCCCTTACTTCTTCCAATTTCTTCATCCACATCACTCCCTGTCCGTTACCATCCAAAATCCACCTCACTCTCTCACTCTCTCATTTCCTCTCCTGTACATCTGTCTAATACATGTGCCCATGGCTCCAGTTCGTATGCACATACTCTACATAGATTCTCCTCTTCATCCATCCAATAGCTGCATGCTCTCACTCCTTCTCCCATTCTAAACCGTACAACTCTACTCCATTTCTCTTACTTTTTTATTTTTTGCAAATATTTTGGTTCCTTTAACCCTTTTACCATTATATACCATCTATTGTACCTCTAGAATCCATAATCTTTGTCCATCTCTCTTCTCCTTGTTTTACTAATAGCTCTAACTCTACGTCCTGCCATTCCATAGCCCCTTTTAGCCTTGTTAGCTGTCCATCTCTCTTCTCCTTGTTTTACTAATAGCTCTAACTCTATGTCCTGCCATTCCATAGCCCCTTTTAGCCTTGTTAGCTTCTCTTTAAACCTCCAGGCTCTCTTAATTTGTCTAGTAACCATTTTTTCCCTCCCTAATTCTTTCCTTAACATGTACCCTGGGCAACTTCAGCTAACCCCCATTACCCGTCTCAAAAATTGCTTATGCACGCTCTCAACTTTCCTATATTCCTTCCACCCCCGGATCTCCACTCCATAACACAACATCGCTCAGAACAGCGCATTAAACAACCAGATCATCACTCTCCAATCGTCCTTGAACCTGCTCTTCCCTATACCCCATACTTGGCCCATCACTTTACTCGCACATCCAATTCTTTTCCTTTTATCTTTTTATTTCTGAAGCACATCACCTTTGTCTTATCTACGTTCACCGTCAAATTTTTTGCGCCTACATTCTCTTCGAAGATTCTCATCATTAGGTCCATCCCCTTTTCAACATCTGCTAACAGAACTATATCGTCCGCATATGCTACAGAGTATAGTTTGCTATTTCCCAAAACCGTTCCTCCTTTCTGTTTCTCCTTTATCTTCTCCTCTAAATCTGCCAGCAGCATATTAAATTGTAGCGGACTCAAAGGGCACCCTTGCCTTAGACTTAGACATATCCCTGTCCAAAAAACCTGCCCTCTTTTCTTTCCTATCTTCAACCTAATCCTGGTTTCACTAAAAATTCCTTTACTCTCTCCACCAACTTTTCATCTACACCCCTCTCTTTTATTGCCTGCCATAACACTTTTCTCTTCACTGAGTCAAATGCTGCTATGAAATCTACAAACAAAGCGACTAGTTTCCCATTCTTTTTGCCTAAATTTCTGTTAACTAAGTAGTTTAGTACGTAGATGTTGTCTACAGTTCCCATCCCTTTTCTAAATCCCGTCTGATTGTGTGGGATACTTTCATTTGTTCTACCTGACTCTCCAATCTTTTTCTTAAGATTTCTGCATATATTTTATATCAGACTGGCATAAGAGTGATCCTCCTGTATTCCTCTACCTTCTTTCCTTCCTCTTTCTTAACAAGCGGTACCACCAGTCCAGTCATCCACTCTTCTGGCCATTCATCTCCTTTCGCGACCTTGTTGCAGATCTTCCACATCCCATTCCTAACTCCTTCTCCTCCATACTTCCATACCTCCATACTTAATCCATCGGATGAAACATTACAAAATACCTTATTTATCGTAAATAAATTCTTTGAATCCCACTATTATATTATAAAATCCCGTAAAATTCTATGATAATATTTCCTGAAATCCTGAAAAATGTAGTAAAATACATTGAGAGCTATAAAATCCCGTAAAATTATTTAAATACCAGCAAATCTCATAAAATCCTGTGAAATTATTAAAAATATCTTAAAACATTTCAGTTCCTTTAAAATCGTATAATACCTTCAAAAATTCTAGAAAATTGTTTATCCTAAGATATTGCAAATGCTTTGAAATCTCTTCAAATTATTGAAATCAATATACATTTTCTAAGAATCTTTTAAGATTTCCTAAAATATGTAAAACTCTTTGAAATCCTACAAAAACCCTCACTTTTCGTGAATAAATTCTTTAAAATCTGCTAAAAAAGGATAAAATTCCGTGCAATTTTTATTAAATTTTCGAAATCCATACAAATTAATGAAATGTTTGAAGTATTCATTTGTATCTTTTAATAAGCCGATGAAGGCTTGGATTTAAGGCGCTCACAAAATTCTCGTGAATATCTTTTTACATTTCTGGGAGCCTTGAACGACTCACAAAGTGTACCGGGGGAGGGCGGTACCGCGTGGGGCCCATGGCTCGCCATCTACTTTTTTTACAATATGAATCTTTAACTTAATAATCAGTTTAAAATTAAGAAAAATGATGACAAATTTTTTCAGCACTTTTGAAGTTTACCTTGATTAAACATGCAAAATTTACGCTTAATAGGGTAACAAAAAGTATTAGGAGGAAGAGGCCCGCAAAATTGTTGTGTCCAGGGGGCTATGTCCTAGAAGATGGCACAGCCATTTTTTTCGGAAAAATAAAAGTTTTGCTCAATTGTGCTAGGTTTGTGCTGAATTGTGCCGTACAATTTTTCTCGACAAAATCAAAATTGGAGCCAAAACTAAAAAAAAACTTTTTCAGGGCTATCACTGAAATTTTGTTTTTTCAACAAAATATAAGTTGTGCTGAATTATACTATGTTTGGGCTGAATTGTTCCGCAACATTTTTTTCGAAAACATGAAAATTAGAGCCATTAATAAAAAAAATATTTGAAGGCCAGCACCGCCATTTTGTTTTTTCAACAACAACAAAAACTTGCGCTGAATTGTGCTACGTTTGTACTGAATTATGCCGCACCATTTTTATCGAAAAAATCAAAATTTCAACAAAAATTTACCAAGTAAAATTTTTTTGAGACACTGCAAACAAAAATCTAAAAAATGAGGATTTCGAAAATCAGAAATTTCTGCCGCGTTCTGCTCGGCATGCATAATGATTATCGTTGTCTAAGCTCTTAAACTGAAACCATATATTTTGGTGAATTGTGCCCCAACTTTTTTTTCGAAAAATTGAAAATTAGAGCCAGAAATAAAAACAAATGATGACCATCACCGCCATTTTGTTTTTCAAAAAAAAAGTTGTGCTAAATTTTGATAGGTCTGTACTAATTTGTGACGCAACATTTTTATCGGGAAAATCATAATTTTAACAAAAATTTATCAAAACAAATTTTTTTGAGACCCTGCAAACAAAAATGTTAAAAATGAGGATTTCGAAAGCCAGAAATTTGTGCCGTGTTCTGTTCGGCGTGCATAATGATTATCGTCATCTAAACTCTTAAACTGAAACCATATTTTGTGTTGAAAATATAGTGCTAGACGTTAAAAACAATTATTGTTCTATTCAATTTTTACTCGGCTGTATATTTCTTGATGAAATACTATTTTTTTTCTTTAAAATAATTTTTTGAATCCAAAATTATTCAAAAATCTAACTTCAAAAATCAAAAAGTTGTGCTGGATTCTTGAAATTAAATTCTAGAAAATCTAGGCTTCCAAAACAATTATTATCTAATACACTTTTTAGGTAGGACCATATTTTTTGGAAAAACTATGAACCTAAGGAAAAAGTGTATAGGGCAATGATTTTTTTGAACGCCTAGCAGAACCCAGCAAAAATTTAAAATTTTCGAAATTTACATTTTCAAAAATTTTCTATTTAAAAAATTATTTTAAAGAAAAAAACTATTATTTTATCATTAAATATACAGCCAAGTGAAAAGGGTATATTACAATAATTGTTTTGTACGTCTAAAAAAAAATCAGCACAACTGTTAGATTTTCAAATTTACGTTTAAAAAAATTTCGGATATAAAAATTTTTTTGAGGAAAAAACTAGTACTTCAGCAAAAAATATAGACTTGAGTAAAAAAATGTATAGGAAAATCATTGTTTCAGACGCCTAGCATAATCCAGAACAGGTTTTAGATTTACCACATTTACATTTTGAAACATTCTTGATTTAAAAAATTATTTTCAAAAACAAAAATGTATTTCCTCAAAAAGGCAGACCGGAGTAGAAACTGTATAAGACAATAAGTGTTTCAAACGCCTTTCAGAACCCAGCGCAGCTATCAGATTTTTAAAATTCGCGTTTTTTATATTTTTGCGTGCAATGTCTGAAATATGTTTTTTTGTGAATTTTAGTTGAAATTTTGATTTTTTCGAACAAAATTTTGCAGCAAAATTCAGCACAAATCTAGCACAATTTAGCACGACTTATATTTTGTTGAAGATAAAAAATGGCAGTGCCAACTTCTTGTAACCAACCCATGAGTTATTTTATTGAAAGAAAAGTGGCATAGAGTACCATAGGTACCAAATTTTGTAAATAGGGTATTTTGAGGATCTTAACTGTACATTGGCTACAATATGGGCTATAGGGACTGGCCTGTAAGGCCTGAAATTTTTAACAATAAAAATAAAAATAATTTTCAAACTCACTGCTAAAAGGCAAGACTGTTTAAGACATATATGTCAACATGCACAATCTCAGGCGGAAACTATAGTAGCACTAGAGTATTGACAAAACCACTAATGATAATTATGTTTTTCGTACTAGTCTAGTACATTTCAATAAGTAAAAATCTCGCCAGTAAGGTTCACTGTATTTGACCCAGTACTGACTCAGTACAATGGGAGATACTGGTCCAGTCATATTTATCCTACAGAATATAATAGTCATTAAGAGTATTTCCAATACAGGAGAAGAAATACAATTTTACAGTATAACCGATTTCTTTTACTAATAAAGTAAATTATTATCAACAAATTCGTAAACTTCTTACTTATAGTAATTAAAAATTTTGCACAAAGAAATTTATTGAAATATTTAGTAGACGAAAGACAGATGTATATATAGAAATGAAACATTTTTCAGGTTCAAAGGTACCGAGGCAGGAGGGATAGCTCAGCTCAAATAACAGATGGGACTTTCGCAAGCATGACTGTCGAAACCTCGAGCACTTTTTTTGACAGCAGTACGCAGACCGGTAAGTTATTTTGCTTCAAATTCACGTATTTTAATTATAATGTTGGCTGCTTAGGGGTAGAAGTTTTGTTTCACGAATACGAAATATTTTCAGAGCGGGAAATTGAGGAAAGAAAATTCACATGAGTACAGAAACATTTTTATGCACAAAAATGATTAAGTAATAAATTGCTTTTAACCTTTTATGACAATATCTTTATAATTCGTATAAAATGCACAATATTATTTTTGATATTAACTGTATATGTAACACTAAATCTTATTATTGAATTAAATAGATGAATCAAAAGTATTTTGGTTCATCATAATTTTATATTGAAAAACGAAGAGTAATATTAATCATGGCAGGCAAAGCGAATTTAAAGAAGTTTAAAAATCTGTTCTTTCTTTTAAAATTAGGGAACAGAATCCTAATTTATGCTCAAGCGAGTACTTAATGACTAGCCGGAAAAGGTGCAGCTCGAAAACTTTTTCACTCTATATAATGTATGTTGTTTTACTTTCTCTCTGTATTTTACTTTGCTCAAATTACAGTTGAAGTAAAGCCAATAACTTTCAACACATTTTCGAGAATGAACATTCTGTCAAAGATTTGGTATTTTTTTAATAAACATAAATATTTTTCGTGTATAAACATGTAGTTCATTAGAAAACTTATCATGAATAGACAAATAGTAATGAGAAAAAAAGTTCTATTTGAATTATTTAGTGGAAAAAGTATAGTTTCCAAGTTTGTATTTAAGTAACGGCTACTGTAAAATACAAAGTATGTACAGCATCATAAGAAATATAAGGTGATTTCATTTTCTTTAATGGTTTCGAGACAACTGATTGATTTTTTAAATTGAAATTTATAGTACTATAATTTGCTACTTGTACATACATTTCTATCATGAGCTTTTGTTAATAATAAATAAATATTTAAGACGTTTCGTTTGGAAGCAACTTGATATAAAAGCATTTAAAACTTTCGTGCATAGCATTAACAATAACATTAATAATAACAACAATAACATTAGCGCAAGCGCTAATGTTATTATTTAATAATTGTTATAATAAAAATTATAATTTTAAATAAAGTTTTGTTCGATCTAAGTCCCCTAAAAGCTAAGCGCGAGGCACGTTTTTAAATTTATTCCTGTTTACATAAAATAACCGTACGAACACCTTTTTTGCAAAGAAAACTTTAATTTAATATTGGACAATTTTCATATTTTAGACACGATTTTTGAACTAGAAGTTTTTGTATACTTCACCCTTACACTTTTGAAACTTCTTTTACTGCAAATTTTGTAGGATTTGAAAGACTTTTAGATGATAATGAAGAAAACTAAATTTTTTATGTTTTTTAAATCAGAAAGTAATTTGAAAAAGTGGTGCCTTCCTAATCTCATAGGAAAGCTTCACAAATTAAATTTATTTTTTATATTTATGATTTGACTCGGAGCATATTGAATTATTTAAATTACGTTGCGATTTATTTTAATCACTTATTATTAGTAATATTTTTTAATAATAAAATTTAGGTTCGAAAAACAGCCTCGTTAGTAGATATGAAGATGTTAGTCTTTATATAAACAAGTAATATTGGAATTTAGATAAAGCGAAAAACACAAAACTCGCTCAAAACGGGAATAATTGCATCGTGGAATTGTATAAACTTTTTAAAATTTGGCGCCGAGTTTTCGACCACCTGCGATCTTTCGGTTTTCCGCCAATACAGCCACCCGGTTCTGGTCAGGCGCTCTGTGACTTATTTTCCCCCGACTCGTCCAAGCCACGCAAGCGCTTCACTTCCGGCGTTATTTTCCCAGAAAGTCGCGGGGGTGCACGTCAGTCGTTGGATGATAACAGAAACCAACCTTTCTATCCTGTGACGGTCGACCGTAAATGCCCTTTGTGGTTTGCTTAACGTTTTCGCGATATTCCAAAACCCACATGTTACGACTCATCATTTCCTAAGAAAAATCAGAAATATCAAGCAATAAAAAGAAACAAATCCACCTACAGTAGAGGAAATAAAATTAAAATCAGTGATGTCGTTTCCTTCAATCTGCCGAGTTCTACAATTATATCGCGATAATCGACTAGTCGATCGGGAATATCAGAATTGTTAGAATCATCTATTATACAATAAATAATAAGGGGCGTACAAAAATAAAAATAATGGACGTTTTCGTGTTGTGCATATAGTTCGAGGGTGTGAATAACAATCGAAGGTCAGTCCGAAGGTTGTTAGTTGTTCATACAGCCAGGTGTTGATTGTTTTGGACCTCCTTTACTTGAATCTATTTACCTGACAATAATTTTAAAATATCAACAATTGCAATCTTCAATTGAGATAAACGGGGTAAACATTTGTTCTTCAAGTTCTTGATCCCGTTCGCAATGGGTGTTGGCTTTGTGCTGGTTCGTTTTGTTTCATAGTCGATTGTGAAGTTTGATCAGTAGGACGACAGAGTTTTTGATTGCAAGTGTTCTGCATGTGGAATCGAAACAACCCCATTCTCGACCACGGCTCGCGTGACCGAGAGACGTATATTTTCACCCCTGCGGTGGCAGGACGCAACCACTTGTGGAAGCGACGGGGAAAAAAGACACTCGAGTTTTAAGGGTGGCGTTCTTTTTTCGTGGACTAGGATTGTCATTGTGTAGGAAGAAACCGTCGCAATTTTGTGACTGAGAGGCTCCTATCTTGAATCACGTGACACCGATCTAGCCCCCTGACTCGAATCAATCGGTAATTTGCTTATATCATATATGTGTTTAGCTATAATTATTCGAGATTTAATCTGCACCACATTATCCAGTGTCCACATTAAAACTCCTGTTTTGCCACTCTTAAGGATTTCTTTTGTTTAGGAATTTTTTTATTTCATAGACTAACAGTATTTAGCATGATGTTTCAAAAAATAAATTTTTGCATCTGATTCATTATAATGATTGGTCGCTACATTGCTACATACATTGCTAAAAAAGTATTTCGTAGTATGCTACAAAAGTATTTGTTAAATATATTTAGATGGAAATTTGATATTTTAGATCTAATAACATAAGACAAAAGCTTCTTAAATGAGAAAATATTCAAATTACAAACGTTCAAAATTCAACAATTTCTAATTCAAGTGCGTTAACGATTTTACATATCAACGTTTCAAAATTGCATAGTTTAAAATTTCAATAATTAGAATTCATAGAATATTATATTTAAGAATGTTTCAAGACGTACCGAAAAAATCCAACTACTTAAATCTAAATTACGGTAAAAATAGCCACATTTCCAGTTCTATTTATACAAAAAAAGCAGGCAATTTGTAACGATATTTCGTACAAGTAGCTATGGTCTATATTCAAAATCTATGCTTAAATCGCGTGATAGCGGCTTGAACAGTCATCTTCTAGAATTAAACCATTTTTAATTTGAAATCCTGAAAAGTTGAATAAATTCAAATTCCTAGCCATCGTAATTTGACCAAATGTATAAATTCATATTTTTATTTGTTGGCTGTTTAAGACAAACACTCTTTTTATAAACTTCTTAATAATAAATGTAATACTAAGAAAAAAATTATTCATAGTAGTTAGCTCGTCCTCGTCCTGATCCTGAATGCATTGCGTAGGGATTGCCTGATGCGTATCCCAAATGCGTCAAAGAAATCGATCTCTTTACTATGTCGGTTTGCCTCACTGCAGATATCATTTAGTATTGAATTTAAACGAATAACGATCATTTAAAATTTTAGGATTTTAAAGGGGAAGCCATTACAAATGAATCTTTTTTTATACGCGGCCTTAAAATTATTGACCAAACAAACTCAAAGTGTTAATTTTGTACAATTTCAAAATGGAAACGTTGCAGAGTTACAAATTTCACATTATATCCCTTCAGAGTTTAAATGTTCGAACCACCTATTAGAAATTTAATTATATCGCTATCAAGTATCATTTATTTTTTCTCTATATGCTAAGTTCGTTTACATTCAATTAATTTTTGTATTTTTTACGATGCGGAGCCTATTAGCTGATATTGGGGAGAGAAACTTTTTCATAAAACACTCTTTCTATTTAAATTGATAAACATTTTTTATTTAATTCGTGAACACAAAAAATGTATTCAAGGATCACATAGAACTTTTTTCCAAGGAAATTAAATTTTTACTTATTTCTAAAAGAAAAACCAACAGAAGAGTTAAAAGTTTTTAACAAGTTATTTTTCGTGATAGAACAATTTCTCTGAAAATGCCTCTTTAATTTGGCTGTGGTTCTTCGTACAGCGACTGGTCATGAAAGTCATTGGTTACCCATGGAACATAATCTGTACGCAGAATTATAAGGTTTGTAATTAAAATGGAAATTAGTATATATTGAACAATCAGTATTAATGTGGACCCGTAAGGGTACAGTTTTATTGGGTATTTTTCTGTTTCAGTAAAGTAATTAAACTTGAAGAAGTTCTTGAAAAAACTTTCAGTTTCAAGAACTTCCGGAAAGTCCGGGAGTTATGTTTTTATATCTTCCATTGAATATACACTTCATTTTAGTATTCAAAATACCTTACATACAAAGAATGCATTGCAAATTTATAATCAAGATTTAGAATGATTAGAAACTTTAGAATCAACTTTTTTTTTGACACCCGAGAATTTCTTACACAAACTCAATAAAAAGAATTCTTTGAACTGCTTTTTTCGAGACTGGAGCTTACCAAATCTAGAATTTGAATCAGCAGGGTGGAGTTTTAAACAAAACGACAATATAATAGAAAGGTTTTACAATCTACATTCTCTAGATCTAGATTCGTGCTTTAAGAATAGAAAACTCCCAAGTTACTTTAATAGATTTGCTGTTTTTTTAAATTAAAAACAGTTGACACGAGATAGTTTTAGCTAAACCCATATTTTCAGTTCCATGCTTTGTAAAAATATCAAGATTGTAGGTAGCGAATCGCCTTATTGGCTTAAACCAATTTTGTTTATGCATCACTTATGTTTCTGAAGAAGATCATGGTCCTTTTCGGTTTAAAATTGGGTTGAAATCTCAGGCGGAGAAATTGTACATAGTCGGAAATATCGTATATACGGTGAACATGGGTATTTACAGAAACCATTCTATAGTGAATGACATTGTGAAACAGAAACACTATTATCAGAATTATAAGGGTTTCAAATAGATACTTGTATGTGTGTAAATATTCCATTATTCATGTAAGTTGTAATTATATATATGTTTGTCAATTAGTGATGTCGTTAATTTGAAAAAACAGTGAAATTTAGAAGAAAAGGTACACTACCGGTCAAAAGTTTGGGTTCACCTTTTTCTTGATAATTGATTAAGTTTTCTTAATTTTAACTATGTCATAGCTGAAATTTTTCTCTTCAAAAAAATACATTCACTGAAAGTTCTGTATAAAATACAGAAGAGTACAGGATGAAGCCTATTTGTCTATTTTTCAAGCAGATATTGCGAAAATAGAGTAAATTTCAATGTTCTCCTTAATTTTATATAACTTCCATAGTAAGCAATATTTGTTAATGCTCTTGTGCTCGTTTTATTGCTATTTTTCATAACATCGCAACAGATTATAAGCGTAATTTAAAAAAAAATCTATCACATTAAAAGAACAACAGTTATAAGTTACAGTTGAGTAAACAATACCTCAACATAATTATTCAGTTTTATGTTTACAGTTAAATGTGCTACAGTCAGACAGTTTTTCTGTGTCTTCTACAAAATTAAGGTATTGTTACTAACAACCGTATGCATTGTCACCTATATCAGTGAATTCATTAAATACCTTAACCTAATTTATTGGGCGTATGGGTGTACAGAACCCACCAAAGTACAAGCATTTTATAAATTTGGAAGATATTAATTTCTACATTCTCATCCAGAAAAGGTATTAGATTTGTGTAAAATTTGACCCCTCCGGTTTTTGTCAAATGTCTATGTTTTGAGACCCCCTGAACCGAAAAAACAGGTTCTTGCAAATATGTCTGTATGTATGTCAGGCTATGAGCACGATAACTTTTGAAAAAATTAATCTATTCGACTGGCCTTTGGCACACTTGCTGAGTGTCAGAAACTAAAAGTCAAGTTCGTTACCCAGCTATTTTGGATTAAAATTCAAATGTTAGAGCATTTTGAAAATTTTTGTGACCCTACAAGATTATCATAACGACTTTTTGAATTTTTTTAGAAAATTGAAAATCCAAATTTTTATTGCATAAAATAAAAATCTGCCCAGTGAATGGGCAGATTCTCATCAAAACTTTTCTTTTTCAATTTATTTTTCATGTTGAGTGTGTGTTTTCCGATTATTTAATTTTTAACAGATGGAATCGCATGAACTCCTATATAACACAACACTGCTGAAGGTTGGTGACCTTCTCAGCATAAAACACTAGCCAGCTATGACTTGGTTTAAAATACGGATTTCAAATAAAATTTTCGTTAGGGGCAAGATGCAACAAGCTGAATGAAGGGGAACGGAACACCGGAACATCCGCGAACGTAACCTTTCGCAATCATTGTCAGTTGTTGTCAGTGTAGCCGGTCGCCGGTCGGAACAGTTGCGAGATATTTAAAAAATAATAAAATGTGATAGAATACATGATTTAAGTTATTAAAATGCAAAATTATGAATGGCAGACTAGTAGACAAAACTCGTCTGAGGAAAGTTTGAAAAAGGCACTCGACAGTATAATAAACGGTAAGTTAGATTACCGCCAAGCTCAAAGTAAATACAAAGTTCGACATCAACGGTTTATCGAATTCTTATTTGTTGTGTAGTTAAAACATAAAAACAGCTGGAAAACAAAAAAAATTTGCATTCAAATTTATTTTTTTCTTTCTCTTATCTACGTAGGTTTCGAGTAATACAAATATTTTTCTTTTATTTTTATTTTCAGATTAATTTTTTATTATTTTAAATTTCTCATGCTTCCTCTGCCTTAATTCTTTAGGTTATTTTCTGCCTAAAATACGTATTTTAACATTATATCTCTTCCAGTTGGTGTTCTATGGCATAAATTTTTATTTATTGCTTACTTCCTTTCTTCAATTTTCGAAATTATTTACAAATTGAAATTGATATTCCAGTTGTTCCATTCCGCCCCACCATGCGTTCTGTTTTACCCGCCGTGTGTTCCATAGCGCCCCACCTAACCTACAATGCTTGATACTTAATTTCTGGAAAATTAGTTCTTACAGGTTGAATCTTAATTAGCGTCAAAGATTCGGCGAGGACTGCGACAATTCCTTTTTACCCTCCTGCATAAAATTTTTTGATTTTTGTTGGCAACATAAGGTTAGGTATATAAGACAGAAGAAAAATAATACAAAGCGTATTTAATATTCCGCAAGACATTTTTTTTATCAATATATATATATTGATTATTGCTGAATACCAAAGAATAGAAAATCAAAAAATGATAATTTTGTGTCTTCAGAAAATACTTTGAGCAGAAATAGTAAAACAATTTTTAAATAAATGCTTTAACACTTTTATAGACACTAAAAGAGTTACTGCCGTAAAAATTACATTACTTGCTCCTAGAATTATCCGATAAACTGCTTTCTGTTGTCCAGTGGCCTTTCCTCAAAAAATGTTTACTTTTCGGCTATGCTATTTAATAAAAGAAATTGCAAAGGTGTAGGAATGTGTCTTAAATTTTATAAGACTAGTCGCATAAAACTTCATATCCAAGATGCATAGACAGTCACTTCAATTTCACACAACTTTTTTCCGTATACATACATACTTGAACGTCCGAGAGATAATAAGTTATCAATTGCTTCTAATTACAATTTAAAATATCATTATATCATTACATATTTCATCATTAATTTATGAAAATATTTTTCTCAGCCATAAATGTCACATGTGCAAAATTACTTTAAATAAATTCTTCTATTTTTCAATATGATGCCTTGAACATAATATAGTGCTTCATGCCTAGAAAAAATAGAGTTTCAGTTTCGTCTTAGCTCATTTTATTGCAATAGTAAATAGTATACCAAGGGCACAGTGCTGCTGTGCTAGAACTAGTTGACTTTTTGTTTATCTTGACAGGCTTGCGTTGGTGCAATTTTCAGATCATAATTTTAATAGCAAGAGGATTTAATACAAAATAGAGACAACACTCTTCAGACGAATATTATAAATTATTGAAAAGGTAATAATATTTACTTTGAAACATACATAATTCAACATTTTCATAGAGAATAGAATGAATAAAAAACAACAGTGTTCAAACTTTTCGCGCCCCATGAAAATATCAAATTTCCATTACAGTGGCGACTAATTGTGAGGGAAACCGATCCCCTCTTTAAAATCCAGCTTTTCATGCATGAGAATCAGGCGCAGTACGTAAATAACTAGTTTGATAATACACTGTGAATCTCTGAAACTGACTTTCCATCAATAACATGAAATTTACCATAGATATAATACCAACCAAGATGTTCGTCTTTTTTTCTTGATTTACAACAGCATTGATTTCGATCTATTCTATCCTTTTGATTTAAAGAAATTTTTTTGTTGATTTTTTTATTCGATTTTAAGAAATATTTCGATCATTTATTTCTAAACCAAATTTTACTTTGAATTAATGAAATGTTTGATTGCTTTAAATGAAAAATTTCCTTAAATTAAAGAACTATAATTGTTTATTTGACCTTTACATTTATTTAAATGAAATAAGAATTTTGGTTGAAAAGAGTGAACAGGTTAGTTTAAAATGAATATACATTTTCTTTGAATCCAATAATGAATTATAAATAAATTGGCTTCCTCATGAAGCAAATAATTCCGTTGAATAGAATTCGCATGGGAATATTTTTTCAATAATCGGATTGAACATCTCAAATTTTAAGAAACTTGCATGGTCTACTTGTTCACCTAAGGAAAAAGCGTACTTTAATTTTTTTGTGTAAATGAATTTTATGCTTGCCTAATTTACAATGTAGTATAAAAGTATATATTTACACGGTAGAATTCTGTTATGTTTTTCACACTTCTTTATCAAATATTTTAATCATTGAAATTATTACCAAGAGCCGTCTGCCTCCGAGTCATCGCAAAAATTCGACAACACGTGTTCCGAAAGACCCGGTAACGTAAAATAATAAAACTGATTTGTTCTGCGCTATCTCGTGGCACATTAGTAATGTGGATTAAGAAAATCTTTCTTCGATTCAAAGAAATAATTTTTTTATTTCAAATTACTGACTCTTAAGAATTTATTTCTTTCATTGTTCCTAGTAACTATTTTGAATCAAAATAATTTTGTTTTTAATCAAACAACTTATTTAAACAAATAGTTTTTTCAAATAAAAGAAACTTCGTGATGACATTTATTAAAATCAAATAAATTTGCATTTAATATAAAAATATTTATATGTTGAATCAAAAAAACCTAGTCAAATAAAAGTTTTTTTTTCAATTTAATAACCAAATTAAACCGGCTTCACAACCATGAAAAGTTGCATATTCAAGGAGGATTGGACAAACATTTATTTGCAACCTCAGCTATTTTGGCTGAACGACCATTATAGAACCTGAAAAACAATTAAATTGCTTTCAATTTTCGTGTTTGCATCTTTCGAAATAAAGCAATTTTTGTTGAGTTCTGACGCCATTTTTTGGTTAAAAATAGAACTTCACTCTTTTTTGTATTTTCTTAGTACTTCAGTACACACTCATGATGATAAAAATTAAATTTATATGATATTTACGACTATAAGATAGAAAAAAGTCTTTCAATGCTATATATAATGGAAAATATCAGTATATCTAGTTAAACTGTGAAAACTTCAAAAAGTTTAAGAAATGTTATATTAGATAAAAAAATAAATAATAATGATAACGAATAAAAGTAATCATGTATTAAACGACATAAATCCCCAAAATAAATAAATGAACTTAATTTGATATGATATTAATTGCATGATTATAGACTTGCTAATTAGTAGAGAATACAAAGATGTTTCGGAAAGAACAATAAACGCTTGTAATTCTTTTTTAGATTCTATTCAGAGCAGGCAAATATAAATTTAAACAAGCACATGACCGTTGATTAGAACGTTGATATATACGTATACAGAAGTCTACATTAATTTCAAGGTAAAAAATTTAATTTTGATTTTCTAAAAAACTGTTTCTGTTAATTCAGTCCAATTGTTAGTGTTTATTTGTATACTGTTTCACTTTATCCGTGAATTCTTCAAAACTGCTAAACGTATTTTTATTTGAATAGGAGAAATTTGTACGTATGTATTTTTACCATAAATTCAAAAAAAAGTACAACTAATTTTTTTAAAGCCTATTTATTCAAATAGTCCGACACAGTGTTAGTTGCATAACAACTAAATATTACAACTAGTTTTGTCAAATAACATTTCATGTTATTCTGAATAAATAATCTAACTATCATCAACATTATTACTAATAAATAATTCAACTATTATGAATAAACAAAATGCCTTTTACTATCGATTAGTTAGTTTTAGTATCGATTAGTTGACCGAGATTCGAGAGCATTCTTTGCCTGGCTCAATTTGAAAATACGACTTTTTATGTTACTGATCTTACGTAAGATCCTCTTTTTGCCCCCCCCCCCCCCCGCCTAAATTGCCTGACGTATGTAATGGACAGCCCCTAAAGCACAAAATTTTCTTTTCATCAGATTAAAACTATTTTTATTTGAGTAGTGCTAAATTTATCATATTATCTTCTTTAATATTAATTTTGAAAAAACGTTTTACCTGCATATTATAAATCACAGATAGCTGGCGGACTATATTTTTAATTGAGTGGTGGTAAGGTATTCATTCCATTATCACCCCGTCTTCGATGTTGAAATAAAAATAAAATTTATATATATATATATATATATAACCGCTTATCTCACGGTAGTGAGACGTGGTTATGGCTGAAATTTTACCGCGATTTCGCTGGGATCGGCTGCAAATTTTCAGATTAGCACCCGATCCCGGCGAAATCCTACGGTTGTCATTATGACAAATAGTTAAATTATATATATATATATATGTCTCACATAGTTTCTATTAGGTTTTGGCCAGATTATATAAAATGAGATTGAATCATTTCTTCTTTTTTATTTCCAATTACGGTATTATATTTATATATCTTACTAATTATAATTGATATTGACCGCTTCAAAACGATATCTGCATTTTTATTAATACTTTAAGAATCTGTACTAAAATGCTTTGATGTTTTGATTAAATAGAATAGCAAAAAATTTTCATAAATATGTCTTGGGTATGATAAAGGATATCTGGAACGCGCCAGGCCATGAAATAAATTGAGTTACCCAGCTTGTGTTGCGAATCAGTTTATATTTTCGTTTCCAGACATTTCAGAATCTGAAGAATCAGAATTATTTACATGTAAAAAGAAAATGTAATAATAATTATAACACATACAATTTATCATCACATACATATCAACAAACTAAACCCATTTATTTGATTCGGTTTTGATATTTTTGTCCTTGTAATTTTATTTTATGATAATTTATATCTGTACTCCTTTTTTGAGTGCCAATGTTTTCGATTAAAATAACTAAAGTGATAAGGTTAAAAAAAATATAAGGGTTAGTCAGAGAAAAAAAAACCTGTAATTTCTTTTTAAAACTTGTAATGTAACTTGGAATGTATATTAACGTATATCTCTGCTTTTTCAAAGGTTTCTAAAAATGTGAAGTTTATAGAAAGTTTTAACAAAATTGTAAGAATTACGAAACACTCATATATAATTTATTGTCCTTCTGATAGCTATCGAATAATAAAGAGATACATATTTCGAGCAGAATTGGCAGTTTTTTATGTAGAGGTACTTTTTGCAGCACCGAGAGTGTATGTTAGGGGTGGTAACCCCGAGGTAAACCAATATGATTAAAAAATCGAATTCTTCGCTAAAAAGTCCTCTATAGATCCTCGAATTATCCCCATATTGTACAGTTGCCTCTTACCGCCGTCCCCCATGAAATCGTATTCCTTCCATTTGCCGCCCTCCGCAATTTCTATATCCAGTCCCTCTGATCACCACCCCACCCTCACGAGTACCCAGAATTGACACCACTTTTAGTTTTTTTGGAGATCAGATTTTTTTAATAAGTTCTTAGTATTTTTCTATATTTATGGTATGAATACTGGATGCAAAATCTTGAGGCCGTATAAGCCCTAATTTTTGTTTATTTATTTACACTAATTTAGTGGAATAACTAAATTTATCTTAAACTCCTATCGCACAAACAATTTTTCTAAATATCTCTGTCCACACGAACATTGAATTAAAAGTTTAGGGAATTAAATTAAAGGTACTAAGAAACTTTTATAAAATCTTAAAGTTTTATAACTTAAAAAACGTTTTTTGTCATATGTTTACAGTATTACAGAAAGTCAAAAATACATAAATGTTTCTTAGTGCCTTCAATTTAATTTCTTAAACTTTCAACTCGATATCTTATTTCATTTGGAATTTGGTAGAAGTAGCTCAAAAACCAGGTAAGGCAGGAATTGAATAAGTATTATTTGCCCTTGATAAAATTAAACGTTAGACTTTCGAAAATTTGAAGCTTTGCAGATTTGATAAACTGTTCAATTTTTTGTATTATTCCAAACACAAACGATTTTTCTTGACAAATGCATTTAGAGAACTGCGTTTTACATTTTAAAATTGTGAGTTTTCTCACGGACCTCTGGTAATCTTATTTCACAAATTTTTATTTTATTATTCATTTGTTAAATATTCATGTTTTTGAGTCACGCGAGGCTAACATTTTACACGCAAGCACCATCTTTTTGTTCAATGAACTCTTCACACTCGCATAACTCTGAGCCGCAATTCCCTGCTCTAGTTTAGCCTTTAATACATGTGTAAATATTAATTTTGAATTATAATTATAATTGTTAATTATATTATTAATTATATTTCAGTAAGTAAAACAGGCACTCCTGAAGAGTTTTCTATAATTTTTTGTATTTTCCCATAAATTATTTTTTTCTAATACTAGTAGTTTCGGGGGTTTCCTCGCACTGGCCTTGTTTGTAAATCGGTACCTTCGAAACGTAAATAGTCAGGGCCGCCTGAACCGTTTCCAATTGGAAAGCCGAATATTCCCTAATGTACTCGACTGAGTACTCGCGCACTGTAATCTTGTCCATTTCGTATACGAAGGAAAAGTATAACACATGCGTTTATGCGTGGAACTGATCAGATTTGAATGCGGTATTCTCGAAAATCGGTACCGGCCAAACAAATTTTACAGATACAAAAAAAAATTTTTTACATGTGCCGACAAAATTTTATATACCGGCATCGATATTTTTACACTTTTTTTAATCTTTCAAATGTTCAATCCGATGTCTCAATTTGTCTGCTAATGAGACATTGCAAAAAAATATCAATAGCGTTGTAATTGAATGATATATAATTATATAATTATAGTAAATTTGCAAAAATGTTGAACGTTATTTTTGAAATAAAAATACCTATGTTGAGTAGTTTTCAATACATAAAAAAGAGAGATGTTTTCGTGTATATCTTAGGAGGAGTCAAATTCAAAATTGAATTGGCTACTAAACTGCAGGTTATTCCAACCATACACAATATACACTTAAAAGTGCTGTATGAGTCCCGAAAAAGTAAATAACTTCTAGTTTGCCTTACGATAATTCTTAATATCAGGGAAGCTGTCGTATTTTGTTAGAAGGTTCCTTTTAAAATAATAATTCGGTCTTATGGAGTCTCCTTTTTTTCCAAAATGGGTAAAATAAATACTTCCAGCGAGGCAAAACATTTCTGAAAACATTTTACCCTTTTAGACGAAGTATCACACCAGGGTGGCTTTCTTTATCCTGCCTTAAAAAGTTTTCCACCTACGCTACTTCTGTCTACCATTTTCTCCGGCTTCGAATAAAAAATGAGCTATCACTATCAGTTTCAAAGTTTTTAGATCAATCACTTTCTTTTAAACATATAAAAATCCAACTTTTGTACATAATCTAGAATATAAAACATTTCTTACGTATTGAAAGTGTATATCGCATTTACAAAAATCTCTGGAGAACCTACTATCATATTTAATATCTTCTAATGAAACTTTTTATCCTATAAATTATACATTTTTTAATGGAACATATCCAATTTCTTGGTTAGAAAACAAAGCTAATGGCAATACGGCTACAAATTATGCTAGATTCTCGGTTGTAAAGCAATTGCCAAAATCGCCTGTTCATTTTCAACGACATACCATTGTGGAGAGATCAAGGTTAAATATTAATGTTACAATTTTCCCGATTTCAAGGATCTTAATTTTAAATCTGCAGCAACAGATGTCCTAATGTCCAAAATAATTATTAAAGTAAGCTTTAAATTGAAATCTGTTGAATCGGCTCTAAACATGCAAATTTCTCAACTAAAAAAACTGTTATGCATTTAATTTACTGAAATCGTTTAAAGTTGCATGCGTCATTTTCAATCCGTATTCGTATTTTTTATAAATGTAAATTTATTTATGTATTTAATAATAAATCGAATAATGGCCTTTAGAATTGTACACTCATTTAGTTTTGAATATCAAATTATAGAATTGTTTAATTTTTAGGAACTACAATTTAAAATTGAGTAACTGTGCGAAAGCTTGAATTTGAACATTTTAATTTATATTTTTAATACAGTCAAATCTGGATTTAGTGTCCGTTTTGGGGTTGAACGTGCCCATTATTTCAGAGTCTCGGAACTTTTTTGTTTCTCCGGTTTCCATCTCCACTTTGTCACGGCTGAGTGAACACTGCACATCCCAAAACGGCTCCTTTCATCCATCTCCGCCGCATGGCGTCAATTATTGGAAACACTAAATCCAGAATAGACTATATTTTTATTGTTTCATTAATAAAATTATTTTTGATAGACTTGAGTCTCTCAAATGTTTTTGTTTTACGGTAGAATATTCTTTTTAGCACTATTTCATTCTTAATTAACACTTAAAATGTTTGTTTAAAGATTTGAAAATATAAATTGTTTAGTAAAAAAAAGACCTAACTTTACAATCTTTTTACATTGAAGGCTTCAAGCGTCAAACCTTTATGGTTTCGAATTCTAAACTATATTTTGTTTGTATGTTGGTGGATTCTAAACTGCAAGAAAGCTCTTTACCGGCTGTTTTTGGCGGAAAGCGGAAAAATCGTTATTTTATTTATTTTTATGCATTGATTATGTATGTGGCGATGTAAATACCGGAAAATATAATTTTCGAGTCGAAAACTTATCACAATTACGATTTTTTAAAGAAAAATCATCTTTTAACATTTTTTTCCTAATTATGTGAACTTAAACCCAATTTGTTTGGCCCTCGATCTCGGCCATCGTTCTTGTTAGCGATACATCCTAGAACACATTTAAAAAGGTTAGTGATGTAACTGACAGTGTTTCTGCGAATTACAGAAGACAAAAAGTAGACACCCCGGAAAGGGTGACTAGTGTGAAATATATTATTTTTTAAATTACTGCTTGCTTAATTCGATTTCTTGTGCCTGCAGAGTGTGTGCGAAGTGTCCAATTCTCAAATCTTATGTCAGAATGTATTCGCGTACTCCTAGCCGCGTGCGAATGAATTCGGCTAGTTATTTGCACACTTCGTACGCATTTGTTTCAAAAAATAGTATGTGATGCTACACAGTAAATAAAAGTGATCAAAATGATACTGAAATCAATATCATTTTGATATGCAGCAAAAAAACTCTGATGGACAAAGTAAGTAACAAGATAATCCTTAAGGAATGTGGTGCGGAAGAAACGCTAGTTGACACATGGGAAAGAAATCGGTTAAGATGATTCGGGCATGTTGAGA